>NW_025571683.1:0-61193 GCF_020424385.1 Procambarus clarkii | reverse complement strand
AGAGGGGGAGGGGAAGAGTGTGTGTATGGGCGATGCGGGGGATGGGGACTGGGGGGGGGGGGGGCGGAGATGGCGACTAAGTCAGGTCAGGTCAGGTGGTGGGGTCAAGAGGGGGGGGGATAGTAAGGTCTATCCCAGGTGTTAATGCCTTTTCCCCTGACTGAACAATTGTGTGTGTGTGTGCGCGTGCACGTGTGGGTGTGCGTGCACGTGTGTGTGTGTCTGTTTTAGCGTGTGTACACTTGTGTGCGTGATACGTACGTGGGCGGGCGTGCTTGTATGTGTCAAGATATCCCTTATGCGTTACCTCTGCCTAAATGAGCCACTCTGAGATTTTTAAATATATTTGATATCCTGAACGAGAATTTGATAATCTTTTACCTCAATCTGTACACCTGATTAATTGACCAGAGAGGGGTACATACCAGACTGCCTCCCGCTCACACAACCAGATGAGTAAGGGCAGGGCGATGTATGATGACGATGTTTATCCTTCGTTGTCTCCCACTAGGTGATTCACTAAATGCTGGTAGATTGATGAGGTCTTCTTCTCTGTCTACACAAAGCTCTGGAGTCAGTCACTGTATCGTTATGTGACAGTTCACTAATTCACTGTACCACTGATCACAGTCACCACTCACAGCACAATCAGGTAGCTCCACGGCGGGTCGTCCCACCCGGTCAGGTCACACACTTACATGCACCGGTGATGCCCTAGCTCCACTTTTCGTTTCTTCGCCAAATCTTCGCACTATCGCTAGCGATATGACTATGCTATGTTGCACCCTGATAGCTACACACTGCGAGAGGCCAAATACTATGATCTAGCCCCTATACTCCTTCAATGTCCCGAGAAATTGACGAATTTCCGCGGACCTCACTAATCGCGTGTCTCCTACAGACTCCCGCGGCGTGAAGTCCGCGGCGTGTGTGTGTGTGTGTGTGTGTGTGTGTGTGTGTGTGTGTGTGTGTGTGTGTGTGTGTGTGTGTGTGTGTGTGTGTACTCATCTATTTGTAACCTCATCTCACTATGGGGCTTGCTCTTCCACAAACTACAACATCCATTCCTACAGCCTTGAAGTTCTAATCGTCATCTTCTTTTCTGGCCTCAGAGTACTCCCATCAACTCCTTCCTCAGACAAACCTGCAACCCACGATACGCCAATTAAAATGTTCCTCTATAAACATATAACTAAAAATAAACTACACATAAAATGTCTCCATCTGACATCTCTCTGCTTCCCATATGCTGTGATGGGGTCTCTCCCACATTTGGACTAGTCCATCCTCTGCCCTGCCGGCAGGCGGCTCCTCACCCTGGGAGCTGTCCCCCTGCCGCCAGCCGGTCAGTTGGCTCCAGGTAGTCGATGACAGAGGACGTGTTGCTCGTCCCCCCAGCTGTCTCTCTCTCATCTCTGTCCTCTTATTTAGGCCTTATCGAAACATGCCTAACATATTAATAAACATCAGCAACGGTCGCTGGGCACACGACCAACTATAGGTAATTGTTACGTACTCCTAGCAGAATACGTATATAAATTTAAAATAACTTGTTTTGTTATCATTGCCTGTATATGTACACACATTGTGTTTTTGGTAAATTATCGTGTGGTGTGGCAGCGTCAGTGGAGACAGGAGCGCGGTTGCGTTGCACACGTCTAGTACCTGTTCAATACGGGAAAGCTGGACCTGTTCAGTTTGGGAGTTCCAGATGTCACTTTTATTTAGTTTAGGTAATTGTTTATTTACTGTAATTAAACAGGTGGCATTATACTTATATATTTTGTAAGTAACTATTATCTGTAATTTGCATTCTTGTGTGTTTTGAGAACAAGTGGTTGTTCAATTAGTTTTAAATATTAAAAAGTCCTTAGTTTCCATCCCTCATCCTGGGATGAGGCAGACGGGAGGTGAGAATTTGGGTAGCGACAGAGCGAGAGTTCAGTAGCTGAACGGGACTCGACGGAATAACATGTGGGAGATAAGTCTGTTTATTTCTTGTTGTGCCATATTTTATTATATTATATTAAGTGAAATGACAATACTTTGATTTGTTGTATAAGTTAACTTTACCATCTGTGTTTTTATATTATACTGTCTTGAATATATATCTATATAATATTTTGTATCTATTCTTCAGTCCTAAAGGAAGATTTTTATTTATGTGCTCATTACTTATCAAGGGGTTATACTGGTGACCCGCTTTAGAGAGCAGCAGTGGTATCCCTAGACGTAATTAAAGCTTGGCTGCTGTAGGGTCACGAGCCGTAACGAACGATAGGTAACAAAGAGTTATGGGGGCCTGTGCCGGGAAATATTGTTCCCACTTAACCTTAATTATGCTAATCTAACCTTGCCTTCCTAGGTACCAGTGTGTTAAGTGTCTGTGTTTTTCTTAAGAACTATTCCATGTGCCAAGCAAGCTTTCCTGTGTGTCAAGTAACAACGTTTCACGATTTTGAGGTAAGTCATCCTATATATTTTGTTTGTGCAGTGAGGCCAAGCGAATTTTCAGTGTGGTGACAATTTTACAGTGAAGTGTAGTGCAGTGCCATTGTTTTTAATTATTGTTGTGAATCAAGTGCCAAGTGTTAGTAACGATGGAGGAGAAAGTTGCAGCGTTGGTGGCTCACCCAGACTTTGAAAGGATTCAGAGCCTTAAAAAGACTGAGTAATACAAATGGCAAATCAGTTGGATTTGACCGCTAACAATAGAATGGTTAAAGCCCAAATATTGAAAGTCATTGTGACACATTTTGTTGAGAATGGAGAGTTAGAGGAAGAAATTCTAGAGGAGTTAAAAGAGGAGTCGAGTGATCAGATGACATTAAAGCGTCTTGAGTTAGAAGCGCAAATAGCCAATGCTAAGCTTGAAGCTCAAAAAGAACAGAGAATATTAGAGGCTGAAGCTCAGCAGAGGGAGCTTGAGACTAGACGTTTAGAAATTGAGGCACAGTTGCAAATTGAAGCCACAAAGAAACAACAAGCCGAGGAACAAACTAGGCAATTAGAGATTCAACAACAAATGGCTGACACTAACTTCAGGCTTGAATCACAGCGTATGGCAGCTGGGCATGGAAATACTAGTAATGTTTCAATAAATAGTGATAATAATCCCATCAGGATGAATAAGTATATAGAGTTACCCAAGTTCAATGAGGAGGATCCTGAGGTTTTCTTTGCACATTTTTATAAAATTGCCATCAGTATGAACTGGCCAAGGGATCAGTGGGTAGCCATTATGCAGTCTCAATTTAAGGGGCGTAGTCAGGAGGTTTTTACATCCCTACCTGACGCTCATAGCTTTGATTATGAATTTGTAAAGAAAAGCATCTTAAATGCGTATCAGTTAAATCCAGAGGCACACAGGCAAAAGTTTAGAAACCTAAGGAGGATAAGTGATCAGACAATAGCAGATTTTACTCGTCAGAAGACGAATTTTTGCAACAGATGGTTAAAGTCACTTTCAGTCACTGACTTTGATGCTCTAAAGAATCTTCTTATAATGGAAGAAGTATTGTCATGTCTCCCAGACCAGTTGTCTACTTTTATGGCAGAACAAAAGAATGTAACAGACATTTATGAGCTGTCAAAGCTCGCGGATGAGCATGAGTTGTTGACTAAGGCCCAGTTTACGGCCACTTCACCTAAGTCTAGTCGTAGAGTAAATTATAATGCTCACCGAACTCCTTATCAGAATCCATCCCGTCCTAGTACTCCAGTTACTCCCATGAGCTCTTCTCTTACAAAACCTAACCCTGCTACTTCATTGTCAGGAATGTCAAATAATAATAAGGTTATTTCTAAACCTACAGTTGGTTCTACCAGTGTGTCCACTGTAAGGTCTTGTTCCCATTGTAAGAGAAAAGGCCATGGAATTAATTCCTGTTTTATATTGCACCCTGAGTTACGACCAACTGGTCTCATTTATTGCAGAGGTGTGCAAAATAAACTTACTAATAAACATGTAACTGTAAACCCCAATTGGGTGAAACAGTATTCACCATATATGTCTTCAGGTGAAGTTTTGTGTATTAATGGGAAGTGGAAGCCAGTGGTTATTCTTCGTGATACAGGTGCTTCCCAAACCATAATTTCATCCAGTATTCTTTCTGATGTTGAAAAGAGAGATACTGGAAAGTTTGTTGTTCTTCAGAGTGTTGCAGGATGTAAAACTGTACCTCTAATAGACATTAATTTCAGATCCACCATTACACCAAGTTTATGCACTGTGGGTGTTAGTACACAGTTGCCCATCCCAGGTGTGGATGTTATATTGGGTAATGATGTGGCCATAAATCATGTTGTGGGTGAGATTGATCCCCGTTTGTGTAAACAGCCAGTTGCAGACCATGTTTATTCTGCCTGTGCTGAAGTTAGTTCTATGAATGAACCTGTTGTAGAAGATGGTTTTGTCCATTCTACCTGTGCTGATGTCAGTACTAATATAAATCCAGTTGTCAGTTCTGATGTTACTCAAGCATTTGTTCCAGAAACCAGTACCCCTTCAGTGGAGAAGTGGGATGTGGTTGTTCCAGATTCCTGTGTGGCCGATTTAGTTGTTGAGAGTAAGCCTGATACTATGACTCTGCTTTATTCCAATAAATTGGGAAAGGATGTCCATGTACCATTGTCTTGCCCGCTCACTACGAACGTTGTGCCAGGAGTTGAGAGAAACTTAAAAGCCACGACTCTGTATTCCAGCCAAGTGAATGGTTTAGGACAAGATGTCGGGTTGGCAGAAGTATTCCCGCTCACTCCAAGTTTAGAATCAGTTGTCGAGAGTAAGTCTGTTGTAGAGGCCCCGCCTCACCCTAGTCAAGGTGATATAATAGGGGAGGAGGTCAAACTACCTGTTACTTGCCCGCTCGTTTCAGATTCCCTTCATTTATGTGCATTGAGTAGAACTGACCCTAAGATTTCAGAGAGAAGCAAGGAGACAGTCTGTACTGTAGATCCAGTTTTGGAGAGTGTGGGAAAGCAGCCAGAGGATCAGCTTCTGTTGAGTAGATGGAGACCCATTGAGCCTCCCTCTTCAGTTGTCTGTGAGGATGTGACCCAGCTTGGTAGTGATATTATTGATTGTGAGCAGACAGTACTCCAAGCAGCTCCAGAAGTCATGGGAGGAAATTTTGGTAAAATCATTGAGAGTGGTAAAGTAGCATTTGGATCTAAGTTGCGGAGTTGTGATTCTTATTCTATGTGGAGTAAGTATTTCTCATTGTGTACATTGAGTCAGAGTGTGTGTAGGATGTTGAAATCTACTTTTATTCTGCAGGAGCCATTTTCTTGTGAAGTAATGGACTGTGGGACATCTTTGTCAAGCCTTGTGGGTGAGCAGAGAGAGTTTACTCAAGTAGGTTGTGCATCCAGTTCTGAGGAAGTGGTGAGTTATGCTAGAGCAGTGTCTCTATATTCAGATCCAGTTAATTTTGATGCACGAGTGATAAAAGTGTATGTTCCACTCAAGTGTGGTGTTGACTTTCAGAGTCATATTGGAGTTGATTTTCAGAGTCATATTGTGGGTGAAGGATTAAATCATACTGGGGAGCAGATGTTTGAGGCTCCAGGTGTGTATTTCAAGTTGGGGGATAAGGTTATCCTACCTAGAGTTAATCATTGTGAAGGGTTACAGATTATCCTTGGGTGTTTCCCAGGTAATCTGCTGTTCATCTTCAAGATGTTAAGACCCTTAAACCTCTTGGTTGATTGGTTGTCATCAGACGTAAATCACTTGGGAAGTGATGGTGAGGGTTGTAAAGTTTTCGGCATGTTTTATTTAGTCTTTTGGAAGACTAGACGGTTGATGAAAGTGTGTGTTGTGTTCAAGTTCACCATCAGGGGGTGTGAACTTGTCTTCGGAGTTATGATTGAGATATGGTGCCTAGGCATATGCCTGTTTTCTTTCACTGATCGTTATGACAGAGTTATGAGGCAATTGATTTCTGTGTTCCTTATGGATCATCTGAGTCAGTTCGATCAGGTAGTCTTTGCACTTATCTTGGGTTGTATTTCTTGGTTTGAAGGTCAAAGGTTTGATAAGTCGGTGTCTTGTGTTTCGGAAGGTTCTATGAATGGGAAAGTTTTATGCATAATTGTGAGGTTTAATGCTAATTTCTCTAATTTTAGTATACATTGGGCGAGAGTATGTGTTCCACAGAGGATCAAGAGTGATGAAGAGCAGATGTCTGTGTCAGAGCATACCCAGGAGAAGTCCCAAATCTACTCAACATCCAGTCAGCTTCAATTAAGCAGTTCAGCTCCAGAAAAAGGGAGTAATGGAAAATGGAGTCTGTCTTGGAAAACTTCACCATGTGGAAAAGGGATCACATGGAAATACGGAACTGATCTTGGAGAAATAGTAGAAACATATGAAAAGCTAAATTGCCATGATAACTGTGTGAAAGCAGCTACCTTTATTGACAATTCTATTCATGCTAATAATGATACTGTTGTAGATAGGAGTGTGAAATATGATCTGAAACAAAGTGAAATAAATGAGATAGTACCTTGGAGAGATAAATTTGCATACTCCAGTGACACATATGTAGAACATAGTCATAAGACTGAAATTTCTGAGTTTCCTGTAAGACTATATTTGGAGTGTTTTCATTTTTGTCCAGAAATGTGTTCTTATTACTTATACATGTTTGGTGTAATTAATACCATAAACCTCAAGTGTCATACATTTTACTTTGAAAAAATGCCATTGATCTTCAATCTATTGCATTTTTTTTCTTGGAGGTGGAAGTGTTACGTACTCCTAGCAGAATACGTATATAAATTTAAAATAACTTTTTATGTTCCATTATATCATTGCCTGTATATGTACACACATTGTGTTCTTGGTAAATTATCGTGTGGTGTGGCAGCGTTAGTGGAGACAGGAGCGCGGTTGCGTTGCACACGTCTAGTACCTGTTAGATACGGGAAAGCTGGACCTGTTCAGTTTTGGGAGTTCCAGATGTCACTTTTATTTAGTATATATAATTGTTTATTTACTGTAATTAAACAGGTGGCATTATACTTATATATTTTGTAAGTAACTATTATCTGTAATTTGCATTCTTGTGTGTTTTGAGAACAAGTGGTTGTTCAATTAGTTTTAAATATTAAAAAGTCCTTAGTTTCCATCCCTCATCCTGGGATGAGGCAGACGGGAGGTGAGAATGTGGGTGGCGACAGAGCGTGAGTTCAGTAGCTGAACGGGACTCGAGGAAATAACATGTGGGAGATAAGTCTGTTACTTCTTGTTGTGCCATATTTTATTATGTTATATTAAGTGAGATGACAATACTTTTGAATTGTTGTATAAGTTAACTTTACCATCTGTGTTTTATATTATACTGTCTTGAATATATATCTATATAATATTTTGTATCTATTCTTCAGTCCTAAAGGAAGATTTTTATTTATGTGCTCATTACTTATCAAGGGGTTATACTGGTGACCCGCTTTAGAGAGCAGCAGTGGTATCCCTAGACGTAATTAAAGCTTGGCTGCTGTAGGGTCACGAGCCGTAACGAACGATAGGTAACACATGCAAGCACTTACGAACCTGTACATCTTTTCTCAATCTTTGGCAGCTTGTTTACAATTATTAAACAGTTAATGAGCTCCGAAGCACCAGGAGGCTGTTTATAACAATAACAACAGTTGATTGGCAAATTTTCATGCTTGTAAACTGTTTAATAAATGTAACCAAAGCCGTCAAAGATTGAGGAAATATGTACACGTTCGTAAGTGCTTGTGTAAGTGCTTTCGTGAATCTGGCCCCTGATCTATCTCTCCTTAACCTTTCATTTAGGTCAGGCCTGGCAGAATAATTCTCAAGGGAGACTCGTTTTCCCTGGAGGATGAGATCATAACAGTCAGAGTAGTTAACAGATAGAATGCATTAAGCAGTGGTGTGGTGAAGGCTGACTCCATATACATTTTCATATATAGATTTGATAGAGCCCAGTAGATTCCAAAATCTGTACACCAACTGATTGGCAGTTGAGAGTAGTGACAAAAGAGCCAGAACTCAACCCCCGCCAACTGAACTAGGTGAGTACAACTGGGCGAGTATTTCAGGCCCCAGTGCTGAGCTCCCAGTGCTCGGACCCTAGTGCTCAGACCCCAGTGCTAAGGCCCCAGTGCTCAGACTCCAGGACTCAGACCCCAGTGCTCAGGCCCCCAGTACTCAGACCCTAGTGCTCAGGCCTCAGTGATCAGTCCCCAGTACTAAGACCCCAGTGCTCAGGCCCCAATACTCAGGCCCTAGTACTCAGACCCTAGTACTCACACCCCAATGATCAGACCCCAGTGCTCAGGCCCCAGAGCTCAGACCCCAATTCTCAGACCCCAGTGCTGAGAACCCAATGCTCAGGCCCGAGTGCTCAGGCCCGAGTGCTCAGGTCTCCATCCTCAGACCTTAGTGCTCAGGCCCCAGTGCTCAGACCCCATTGCTCAGGCCCCAGTGCTTAGGCACCAGTGCTCAGGCCCCAGTGCTCAGGCCCCAGTGCTCAGGCACCAGTACTCAGACCCCAGTGCTCAGATCCCATTGCTCAGACCCCAGTGCTTAGGCACCAGTGCTCACGCACCAGTGCTCAGAATCTAGTGCTCAGGCCCCAGTGCTCAGGCCCCAGTGCTCAGGCACAAGTGCTCAGACCCCTGTGCTCAGGCACCAGTGCTCAGTCTCCAGAGCTCAGACCCCAGAGCTCAGGCACCAGCGCTCAGACCCTAGTGCTCAAATCCCAGTGCTCAGACGTCAGTGCTCAGAACCAAATGCTCAGGCCCCAGTGCCCAGACTCCAGTGTTCACACCCCAGTGCTCAGGCACTAGTGCTCAGACCCCAGTGCTCCAACCCCAATGCTCAGACCCCAGTGCTCCGAACCCAATGCTCATATCCCAGAGCTCAGGTACCAGTGTTCAGGCACCAGTGCTCAGACCCCAGTGCTCAGGCACAAGTGCTCAGACTCCAGTGCTCCGACCCCAATGCTCAGACCCCAGTGCTCCGACCCCAATGCTCATACCCCAGAGTTCAGGAACCAGTGCTCAGGCACCAGTGCTCAGACCCCAGTGCTCAAACCCCAGTGCTCAGACCCCAGTGTTCAGAACCCAGTGCTCAGGCACCAATGCTCAGACCTCAGTGCTCAAGCCACAGTGCTCAAACCCCAGTGCTCAGGCCCCAGTGCCCAGACCCCAGTACTCAAGCCCCAGTACTCAGTCCCAAGTGCTCAGAACCTAATGCTCAGGCCCCAGTGCTCAGACCACAGTGCTCAGACTCAGTGCTCAGGCACTAAGGAACCAGTGCTCACACCCCAGTGCTCAAGCCCCCAGTGCTCAGACCCCAGTGCTCAGGACCCAGTGCTCAGGCCCCAGTGCTCAGACCCCATTGCTCAGGCCCCAGTGCTCAGCCACCAGTGCTCTGCCCCAGTGCTCAGGCAACAGTGCTCAGGCCCCAGTGCTTAGACCCCAGTGCTCAGGTGCCAGTGCTCAGGCCAAGTGCTTAGGCCCCAGTGTTCAGACCCCAGTGCTCAGGCACCAGTGCTCAGGCCCCAGTGCTCAGACCCCAGTCCTCAGACACCAGTGATCAGACCCTAGTGCTCAGACCCCAGTTCTCAGGCTCTAGTGCTCAGGCCCCAGTGCTCAGACCCCAGTGCTCAGGCACCAGTGCTCAGGCCCTAGTGCTCAGACCCCAGTTCTCAGGCTCTAGTGCTCAGGCCCCAGTGCTCAGTCTCCAGTGCTCAGAACCCAATCCTTAGGCCCCAGTGCTCAGACCCCAGTGCTCAAGCCCCAGTGTCAAGACCCCAGTGCTCAGGCCCCAGTGCTCAGTCCCAAGTGCTCAGACCCCAGTGCTCAAACACCAATACTCAGTCACCAATGGTCAGGCATCAGTGCTCAGACCCCAGTGCTCAAATCTCATTGCTCAGACCCCAGTGCTCAGAGCTCAGGCCACACTGCTCAGACCGCAGTGCTCAAGCCCCAGTGCTTAGGCCCCAGTGCTCAGAACCCAGTACTCAGGCCCCAGTGCTCAGACCCAGTGCTCAGTCCCCAGTGCCCTGATCCCAGTACTCAGGCCCCAGTGCTCTGTTCCCAGTGCTCAGACCCCAGTGCTCAGACCCCAGTGCTCAGACCCCAGTGTTCAGAACCCAGTGCTCAGGCAACAATGCTCAGACCTCAGTGCTCAAGCCACAGTGCTCAAACCCCAGTGCTCAGGCCCCAGTGCCCAGACCCCAGTACTCAAGCCGCAGTACTCAGTCCCCAGTGCTCAGACCCTAATGCTCAGGCCCCAGTGCTCAGACCACAGTGCTCAGAACTCAGTGCTCAGGCACTAAGGAACCAGTGCTCACACCCCAGTGCTCAAGCCCCAGTGCTCAGACCCCAGTGCTCAGGACCCAGTGCTCAGGCCCCAGTGCTCAGACCCCATTGCTCAGGCCCCAGTGCTCAGCCACCAGTGCTCTGCCCCCAGTGCTCAGGCAACAGTGCTCAGGCCCCAGTGCTTAGACCCCAGTGCTCAGGTGCCAGTGCTCAGGCCCAAGTGCTTAGGCCCCAGTGCTCAGACCCCTGTGCTCAGGCACCAGTGCTCAGGCCCCAGTGCTCAGACCCCAGTCCTCAGGCACCAGTGATCAGACCCCAGTGATCAGGCCCCAGTGCTCAGGCCCTAGTGCTCAGACCCCAGTTCTCAGGCTCTAGTGCTCAGGCCCCAGTGCTCAGTCTCCAGTGCTCAGAACCCAATCCTCAGGCCCCAGTGCTCAGACCCCAGTGCTCAAGCCCCAGTGTCAAGACCCCAGTGCTCAGGCCCCAGTGCTCAGTCCCAAGTGCTCAGACCCCAGTGCTCAGACACCAATACTCAGTCACCAATGGTCAGGCATCAGTGCTCAGACCCCAGTGCTCAAATCCCGTTGCTCAGACCCCAGTGCTCAGAGCTCAGGCCACACTGCTCAGACCGCAGTGCTCAAGCCCCAGTGCTCAGGCCCCAGTGCTCAGAACCCAGTACTCAGGCCCCAGTGCTCAGACCCCAGTGCTCAGTCCCCAGTGCCCTGATCCCAGTACTCAGGCCCCAGTGCTCTGTTCCCAGTGCTCAGACCCCAGTACTCAGACCCCAGTGCTCAGACCCCAGTGCTCAGTCCCCAGTGCTCAGTCTCAAGTGCTCAGACCCCAGTACTCAGACCCCAATGCTCAGGCCCCAATGCTCAGGCACCAGTGCTCAGATCTCATTGCTCAGGCACTAGGGCACCAGTGCTCAGACCCCAGTGGTCAGGCCCCAGTGTTCATGCCCCAGTGCTCAGACCCCAGTACTCAGGCCCCAGTGCTCAGACCCCAGTGCTCCGGCCCCAGTGCTCAGGCCCTAGTGCTCAGACCCCAGTGCTCAGACCATAGTGCTCACGCCCCAGTGCTAAGTCCGCAGTGGTCAAGCACTAGTGCTCAGGCCCCAGTGCTCAGGCCCCAGTGCTCAGTCTCCAGTGCTCAGGCCCCAGTGCACAGGTCCCAGTGCTCAAGTCCCAGTGCTCAGGCCCTAGTGCTCAGTCCCCAGTGCTCAGGCCACAGTGCTCAGGCCGCAGTGCTCAGGCCCCAGTGCTGAGGCCCCAGTGCTCAAGCACCAGTGCTCAGGCCCCAGTGCTCAGACCCAAGTGTTCAGGCCCCAGTGCTCAGACCCCAGTGCTCAGGCCCCAGTGCTCAGGCCCCAGTGTTCAGGCACCAGTGCTCAGCCCCCAGTTCTCAGACCCCAGTGTTCAGGCACCAGTGATCAGACCCCAGTGTTCAGGCACCAGTGCTCAGCCCCCAGTTCTCAGACCCCAGTGCTCAGCCCCCAGTTCTCAGACCCCAGTGTTCAGGCACCAGTGATCAGACCCCAGTGCTCAGGCATCAGTGTTTACTAGTTGTGTTTTTGCGGGGGTTGAGCTCTGCTCTTTCGGCCCGCCTCTCAACTGTCAATCAACTGTTTACTACTATTTTTTTTTTTTTTTTTTTTTTTTTTTTCCCACACACCACTCACACACACACACCCCAGGAAGCAGCCCGTGACAGCTGACTAACTCCCAGGTACCTATTTACTGCTAGGTAACAGGGGCACTTAGGGTGAAAGAAACTTTGCCCATTTGTTTCTGCCTCGTGCGGGAATCGAACCCGCGCCACAGAATTACGAGTCCTGCGCGCTATCCACCAGGCTACGAGGCCCCTTAGTGCTCAGACAGTGCTCAGGCACCAGGGCCCCAGTGCTCAGACCCCAGTGCTCAGGCACCAGGGCTCAGGCCCCAGTGTTCAAGCACCAGTGTTCAGGCTCCAATGCTCAGACCCCAATGATCAGGCCCAAGTGCTCAGGCCGCAGTGCTCAGACACCAGTGCTCAGGCACCAGTGCTCAGGCCCCAGTGCTCAGACCCCAGTGCTAAGGCCCCAGTGCTCATGCCACAATACTCAGACCCCAGTGCTCAGGCCCCAGTGCTCAGTCCCCAGTGCTCAAGCACCATCAGTGTTCCGGCTCCAGTGCTCAGACCCCAGTGATCAGAACCAAGTGCTCATGCCCCTGTGCTGTGACCCCAGTGCTCAGACCCCAGTGCTCAGGCACCAGTGCTAAGGCTCCAGTGCTCAGTCCCCCGTGTTCAGGCCCCAGTTCTTAGGCCGCAGTGCTCAGACCCCAGTGCTCAGGCCCCAGTGCTCAGACCCCAGTGTTCAGGCCCCGGTGCACAGAACCCAGTGCTCAGGCCCCAATGCTCAGGCCCCAGTGCTCAGGCACCAGTTCTCAGACCCCATTGCTCAGACCCCAGTTCTCAGGCACCAGTGCTCAGTCCCCAGAGCTCAGACCCTAATGCTCAGGCCCCAATGCTCAGGCACCAGTGCTCAGACTCCAGTGCTCAGGCCCCAGTGCTCAGGCCCCAGTCCGCAGAGCCCAGTGCTCACGCCCATTGCTCAGGCCCCAGTGCTCAGACCCCAGTGCTCAGGCACCAGTGCTCTGGTCCCAGTGCTCAGGCACCAGTGCTCAGGCCCCAGTGCTCAGACTCCAGTGCTCAGGTGCCAGTGCTCAGGACCAGGTGCTCAGGCCCCAGTGCTCTGACCCCAGTAATCAGGCACCAGTGATCAGACCCCAGTGATCAGGCCCCAGTGCTCAGGACCTAGTGCTCAGACCCCACTTCTCAGGCACTAGTGCTCATGCCACAGTGCTCAGTCCCCAGTGCTCAGAACCCAATGCTCAGGCCCCAGTGCTCAGACCCCAGTACTCAGGCCCCAGTGCTCAGGTCCCAGTGGTCAGTCCCGAGTGCTCAGACCCCAGTGCTCAGACCCCAATACTCAGTCCCCAATGGTCAGGCATCAGTGCTCAGATCCCAGTGCTCAAGTCCCATTGCTCAGACCCCAGTGCTCAGAACCCAGAGCTCAGGCCACAGTGCTCAGAACCCAGTGCTCAAGCCCCAGTGCTCAGGCCCTAGTGCTCCGAACCCAGTACTCAGGCCCCACTGCTCAGACCCCTGTGCTCAAGCCCCAGTGCCCAGACCCCAGTGCTCAGTCCCCAGTGCTCAGTCCCAAGTGCTCAGACCCCAGTGCTCAGACCCAAATGCTCAGGCCCCAATGATCAGGCACCAGTGCTCAGACCCCAGTGCTCAGGCACTAGGGCACCAGTGCTCAGGCCCAAGCGCTCAGGCCCCAGTGCTCAGGCCCCTGTGCTGTGACCCTAGTGCTCAGACCCCAGTGCTCAGGCACCAGTGCTAAGGCTCCAGTGCTCAGTCCCCAGTGTTCAGGCCCCAGTTCTCGGGCCGCAGTGCTCAGACCCCAGTGCTCAGGCCACAGTGCTCAGACCCCAATTCTCAGGCCCCAGTGCTCAGACCCCAGTGCTCAGACCCCCAGTGCTCAGGTGCCAGTGCTCAGGTGCCAGTGCTCAGGCCCAAGTGCTTTGGCCCCAGTGCTCAGACCCCAGTGTTCAGGCACCAGTGCTCAGGCCCCAGTGCTCAGACCCCAGTCCTCAGCCACCAGTGATCAGGCCCCAGTGCTCAGGAACTACTGCTCAGACCCCAGTTCTCAGTCACTAGTGCTCAGGCCCCAGTGCTCAGTCTCCAGTGCTCAGAACCCAATGCTCAGGCCCCATTGCTCAGACCCCCAGTGCTCAGACCCCCAGTGCCTCAAGCCCCAGTGTCAAGACACCATTGCTCAGCCCCCAGTGCTCAAGTGCCCCAAGTGCCCCAGGCTCAGACCCAATACTCAGTCCTCAATGGTCAGGCCTCAGTGCTCAGACCCCAGTGCTCAAGTCCAATTGCTCAGACCCCAGTGCTCAGAACATTGAGCTCAGGCCACAGTGCTCAGACCCCAGTGCTCAAGCCCCAGTGCTCAGGCCCTAGTGCTCCGAACCCAGTACTCAGGCCCCAGTGCTCAGACCCCAGTGCTCAGACCCCAGTGCTCAGGCCCCAGTGCCCAGATCAAAGTACTCAGGCCCCAGTGCTCAGTCCCCAGTGCTCAGACCCCCAGTGTTCAAGCCCCAGTTCCCAGACCCTAGTGATCAGTCCCAAGTGATCAGGACCCCAGTGCTCAGGACCACAATGCTCTGGCCCCAATGATCAGGCACCAGTGCTCAGACCCCAGTGCTCAGGCCACAGTGCTCAGACCCCATTGCTCAGGCCCCAGTGCTCAGACCCCAGTGCTCAGGCACCAGTGCTAAGGCTCCAGTGCTCAGTCCCCAGTATTCAGGCCCCAGTTCTCGGGCCGCAGTGCTCAGACCCCAGTGCTCAGGCCACAGTGCTCAGACCCCAATTCTCAGGCCCCAGTGCTCAGACCCCAGTGCTCAGGCACCAGTGCTAAGGCTCCAGTGCTCAGTCCCCAGTATTCAGGCCCCAGTTCTCGGGCCGCAGTGCTCAGACCCCAGTGCTCAGGCCACAGTGCTCAGACCCCAGTGCTCAGACCCCAGTGCTCAGACCCCCAGTGCTCAGGTGCCAGTGCTCAGGTGCCAGTGCTCAGGCCCAAGTGCTTTGGCCCCAGTGCTCAGACCCCAGTGTTCAGGCACCAGTGCTCAGGCCCCAGTGCTCAGACCCCAGTCCTCAGCCACCAGTGATCAGGCCCCAGTGCTCAGGAACTACTGCTCAGACCCCAGTTCTCAGTCACTAGTGCTCAGGCCCCAGTGCTCAGTCTCCAGTGCTCAGACCCCAATGCTCAGGCCCCATTGTTCAGACCCCAGTGCTCAGACCCCCAGTGCTCAAGCCCCAGTGTCAAGACCCCATTGCTCAGCCCCCAGTGCTCAGTCCCAAGTGCTCAGACCCCAATACTCAGTCCTCAATGGTCAGGCATCAGTGCTCAGACCCCAGTGCTCAAGTCCCATTCCTCAGACCCCAGTGCTCAGAACATAGAGCTCAGGCCACAGTGCTCAGACCCCAGTGCTCAAGCCCCAGTGCTCAGGCCCTAGTGCTCCGAACCCAGTACTCAGGCCCCAGTGCTCAGACCCCAGTGCTCAGACCCCAGTGCTCAGGCCCCAGTGCCCAGATCCCAGTACTCAGGCCCCAGTGCTCAGTCCCCAGTGCTCAGACCCCAGTGTTCAAGCCCCAGTTCCCAGACCCTAGTGATCAGTCCCAAGTGATCAGACCCCAGTGCTCAGACCCAAATGCTCAGGCCCCAATGATCAGGCACCAGTGCTCAGACCCCAGTGCTCAGGCCACAGTGCTCAGACCCCATTGCTCAGGCCCCAGTGCTCAGACCCCAGTGCTCAGGCACCAGTGCTAAGGCTCCAGTGCTCAGTCCCCAGTATTCAGGCCCCAGTTCTCGGGCCGCAGTGCTCAGACCCCAGTGCTCAGGCCACAGTGCTCAGACCCCAATTCTCAGGCCCCAGTGCTCAGACCCCAGTGCTCAGGCACCAGTGCTAAGGCTCCAGTGCTCAGTCCCCAGTATTCAGGCCCCAGTTCTCGGGCCGCAGTGCTCAGACCCCAGTGCTCAGGCCACAGTGCTCAGACCCCAATTCTCAGGCCCCAGTGCTCAGACCCCAGTGCTCAGACCCCCAGTGCTCAGGTGCCAGTGCTCAGGTGCCAGTGCTCAGGCCCAAGTGCTTTGGCCCCAGTGCTCAGACCCCAGTGTTCAGGCACCAGTGCTCAGGCCCCAGTGCTCAGACCCCCAGTCCTCAGCCACCAGTGATCAGGCCCCAGTGCTCAGGACCTAGTGCTCAGACCCCAGTTCTCAGTCACTAGTGCTCAGGCCCCAGTGCTCAGTCTCCAGTGCTCAGAACCCAATGGTCAGGCCCCATTGCTCAGACCCCAGTGCTCAGACCCCCAATGCTCAAGCCCCAGTGTCAAGACCCCATTGCTCAGCCCCCAGTGCTCAGTCCCAAGTGCTCAGACCCCAATACTCAGTCCTCAATGGTCAGGCATCAGTGCTCAGACCCCAGTGCTCAAGACCCATTCCTCAGACCCCAGTGCTCAGAACATAGAGCTCAGGCCACAGTGCTCAGACCCCAGTGCTCAAGCCCCAGTGCTCAGGCCCTAGTGCTCCGAACCCAGTACTCAGGCCCCAGTGCTCAGACCCCAGTGCTCAGACCCCAGTGCTCAGGCCCCAGTGCCCAGATCCCAGTACTCAGGCCCCAGTGCTCAGTCCCCAGTGCTCAGACCCCAGTGTTCAAGCCCCAGTTCCCAGACCCTAGTGATCAGTCCCAAGTGATCAGACCCCAGTGCTCAGACCACAATGCTCAGGCCCCAATGATCAGGCACCAGTGCTCAGACCCCAGTGCTCAGGACACAGTGCTCAGACCCCATTGCTCAGGCCCCAGTGCTCATGCCCCAGTGCTCAGACCCCAGTGCTCAGGCAGTAGTGCTCAGACCCCAGTGCTCCGGCCCCAATGATCAGGCCCTAGTGCTCAGACCCCAGTGCTCAGACCCTAGTGCTCAGGCCCCAGTGCTCAGGCCCCAGTGCTCAGTCTCCAGGGCTCAAGCACCATTGTTCAGGCCCCAGTGCTCAGGTCCCAGTGCTCAAACACCAGTGCTCAGGCCCGAGTGCTCAGTCCCCAGTGCTCAGGCCACAGTGCTCAGGCCGCAGTGCTCAGACCCCAGTGCTGAGGCCCCAGTGCTCAAGCACCAGTGCTCAGGCCCCAGTGCCCAGACCCCAGTGCTCAGACCCCAGTGCTCAGGCCCCAGTGTTCAGGCACCAGTGCTCAGCCCCCAGTTCTCAGACCCCAGTGTTCAGGCACCAGTGATCAGACCCCAGTGCTCAGGCATCAGTGTTTACTAGTTGTGTTTTTGCGGGGGTTGAGCTCTGCTCTTTCGGCCCGCCTCTCAACTGTCAATCAACTGTTTACTAACTACTTTTTTTTTTCTTTCTTCTTTTTTCCCACACCACACACACACACCCCAGGAAGCAGTCCGTGACAGCTGACTAACTCCCAGGTACCTATTTACTGGCTAGGTAACAGGGGCACTTAGGTTTAAAGAAACTTTGCCCATTTGTTTCTGCCTCGTGCGGGAATCGAACCCCACGCCTCGCTGAATTACGAATCCTGCGCGCTATCCACCAGGCTACGAAGGCCCCGTTAGACCACAGTGCTCAGGTTCCCGTGCTCAGTCCGCAGTGCTCAAGCATCAGTGTTTAGGCTCCAGTGCTCAGACCCCAGTGCTCAGGCACCAGTGCTCAGGCCCCAGTGCTCAGACCCCAGTGCTAAAGCCCCAGTGCTCAGGCCCTAGTGCTCATGCCACAGTACTCAGACCCCAGTGCTCAGGCCCCAGTGTTCAGGCCCCAGTGCTCAGTTCCCAGTGCTCAAGCACCAGTGTTCAGGCTCCAGTGCTCAGACCCTAGTGCTCAGGGACCAGTGATCAGACCCAAGTGCTCAGACCCTAGTGCTCAGGGACCAGTGATCAGACCCAAGTGCTCAGGCCCCAGTGCTCAGGCCCCTGTGCTGAGACCTCAGTGCTCAAACCCCAGTGCTCAGGCACCAGTGCTCAGGCTCCAGTGCTGAGTCCCAAGTGTTCAGGCACCAGGTCTCAGGCCGCAATGCTCAGACCCCATTGCTCAGACCCCAGTGCTCAGGCACCAGTGCCTCAGACACCCATTGCTCAAGCCAGTGTGCTCAGACCCACATGCTCAGACACCCCAATGCTCAGGCCCCAGTGCTCTCAACCCTGTACTCACCTAGTTGTGCTTGCGGGGGTTGAGCTTTGGCTCTTTGGTCCCGCCTCTCAACTGTCAATCAACTGGTGTACAGATTCCTGAGCCTACTGGGCTCTATCATATCTACATTTGAAACTGTGTATGGAGTCAGCCTCCACCACATCACTGCCTAATGCATTCCATTTGTTAACTACTCTGACACTGAAAAAGTTCTTTCTAACGTCCCTGTGGCTCATGTGGGTACTCAGTTTCCACCTGTGTCCCCTTGTTCGCGTCCCACCAGTGTTAAATAGTTTATCCTTATCTACCCTGTCAATTCCTCTGAGAATTTTGTAGGTGGTGATCATGTCTCCCCTTACTCTTCTGTCTTCCAGTGACGTGAGGTGCATTTCCCGCAGCTGTACTCACCTAGTTGTGCTTGCGGGGGTTGAGCTCTGGCTCTTTGGTCCCGCCTCTCAACCGTCAATCAACAGGTGTACAGGTTCCTGAGCCTATTGGGCTCTATCATATCTACACTTGAAACTGTGTATGGAGTCAGCCTCCACCACATTACTTCCTAATGCATTCCATTTGTCAACCACTCTGACACTAAAAAAGTTCTTTCTAATATCTCTGTGGCTCATTTGGGCACTCAGTTTCCACCTGTGTCCCCTAGTGCGTGTGCCCCTTGTGTTAAATAGCCTGTCTTTATCAACCCTGTCGATTCCCTTGAGAATCTTGAATGTGGTGATCATGTCCCCCTAACTCTTCTGTCTTCCAACGAAGTGAGGTTTAATTCCCGTAGTCTCTCCTCGTAGCTCATACCTCTCAGCTCGGGTACTAGTCTGGTGGCAAACCTTTGAACCTTTTCCAGTTTAGTCTTATGCTTGACTAGATATGGACTCCATGCTGGAGCCGCATACTCCAGGATTGGTCTGACATATGTGGTATATAATGTTCTGAAAGATTCCTTACACAAGTTTCTAAAGGCCGTTCTTATGTTAGCCAACCTGGCATATGCTGCTGATGTTATCCTCTTGATATGAGCTTCAGGGGACAGGTCTGGCGTGATATCAACCCCCAGGTCTTTCTCTCTCTCTGACTCTTGAAGTATTTCATCTCCCAAATGATACCTTGTATCTGGTCTCCTGCTTCCTACCCCTATCTTCATTACATTACATTTGCTTGGGTTAAACTCTAACAGCCATTTGTTCGACCATTCCTGCAGCTTGTCCAGGTCTTCTTGAAGCCTCAAGCTGTCCTCCTCTGTCTTAATCCTTCTCATAATTTTGGCGTCGTCAGCAAACATTGAGAGGAATGAGTCTATACCCTCTGGGAGATCATTTACGTATATCAGAAACAGGATAGGTCCAAGCACAGAGCCCTGTGGGACTCCACTGGTGACTTCACGCCATTCTGAGGTCTCACCCCTCACTGTAACTCTCTGCTTCCTATTGCTTAGGTACTCCCTTATCCACTGGAGCGCCCTACCAGTTACTCCTGCCTGTTTCTCCAGCTTATGCATCAACCTTTTATGGGGTACTGTGTCAAAGGCTTTCCGACAGTCCAAAAAAATGCAGTCCGCCCATCCTTCTCTTTCTTGCTTAATCTTTGTCACCTGATCGTAGAATTCTATCAAGCCTGTAAGGCAAGATTTACCCTCCCTGAACCCATGTTGATGGGTTGTCACGAAGTCTCTTCTCTCCAGATGTGTTACTAGGTTTTTTCTCACAATCTTCTCCATCACCTTGCATGGTATACAAGTTAAGGACACTGGCCTGTAGTTCAGTGCCTCTTGTCTGTCACCCTTTTTGTATATTGGTACTACATTAGCAGTCTTCCATATTTCTGGTAGGTCTCCCGTTTCCAGTGACCTACTATACACTATGGAGAGTGGCAAGCAAAGTGCTCCTGCACACTCTTTCAATACCCATGGTGAGATTCCGTCCGGCCCAACAGCTTTTCTCACATCCAGCTCCAATAGGTGCTTCTTGACCTCATCTCTTGTAATTTCGAACCTTTCCAAGGTCACCTGGTTTGCTGCCACCTCTCCTAGCGCCGTGACTTCTCCCTGTTCTATTGTAAAGACCTCCTGGAACCTTTTGTTGAGTTCTTCACACACCTCTTTGTCATTCTCTGTGTACCTGTCCTCGCCCACCCTAAGTTTCATCACCTGTTCCTTCACTGTTGTCTTCCTCCTGATGTGACTGTGTAGTAGCTTTGGTTCGGTCTTGGCTTTATTAGCTATATCATTTTCATACCTTTTCTCAGCTGCTCTTCTCACACTAACATACTCGTTCCTGGTTCTCTGGTATCTCTCTCTACTTTCTGGTGTTCTGTTATTACGGAAGTTCCTCCATGCCCTTTTGTTCAGCTCCTTTGCTTTCATACATTCCCTATTAAACCACGGATTCTTCCTTTGCTTCTCTGTTTTTTCCTGTCGGGCTGGGACAAACCTGCTTACAGCCTCCTGACATTTTTGGGTGACATAGTCCATCATGTCTTGTACGGACTTGGTTCCGAGTTCTGTGTCCCAATGTATATCCCATAGGAATTTATTCATCTCCTCATAGTTTCCCTTTCGGTACGCCAGCCCTTTGTTTCCCAGTTCTTTTTTGGGGGTGATAATTCCTAGCTCAACCAGGTACTCAAAGCTCAATACACTATGATCACTCATTCCCAAGGGGGCTTCCAACTTAACTTCCCTTATATCCGACTCATTTAGGGTAAATATCAGATCAAGCAAGGCTGGTTCATCCCCTCCTCTCATTCTTGTCGGTCCCTTGACGTGTTGACTTAGAAAGTTTCTTGTTGCCACATCCAGCAGCTTAGCTCTCCATGTGTCTGGGCCTCCATGTGGGTCTCTGTTCCCCCAATCTATCTTCCCATGGTTGAAGTCTCCCATGATTAGTAGTCTGGATCCGTTCCTGCTAGCCACAGAAGCTGCTCTCTCTATTATATTGATGGTGGCCAAGTTGTTTCTATCATATTCCTGTCTGGGTCTTCTGTCATTCGGTGGGGGGTTATATATGACTACTACTATAATTTTCTGTCCTCCAGTTGCTATGGTGCCTGATATGTAGTCACTGAAACCTTCACAGTTCTGAATTACCATCTCTTCGAAACTCCAACCTTCTCTTAGTAGCAAAGCTACACCACCTCCTCCTCTCCCTTCTCTCTCTTTCCTCACTACATAGTAGCCCTGTGGAAACACTGCATTTGTTATAGTTTTCGTTAGCTTTGTTTCTGTGAGTGCTATTATGTCTGGGTTTTCTTCTAGTGCCCATTCTCCGAGTTCACTTGTTTTATTTGTAATCCCATCTATGTTAGTGTACATTGCCTTGAAGCTCACTTTCTTCTGTTCATTTTCTTGTCCCTTTCTTGGCGAGCATTCTGCTGGTGTGGGAAGCTGTTCCGTGGGTGAGAAGATCTGTGAGGTGGTTTGCAGGGTCTCAGAGGATTTTGGGGTGGGGGGTGGGGGTTTAAGGGAAGGGGGGACAGGTAGGGTGTGGGTTAAGGAGATAGGGGGGACATGGAGGATACGGGGTGAGGGGGGAGGAGGGATAGGGAGGGTATGGGATGAAGGGGGAGGGGAGACAGGGGGGGGGGAAAGGTGGGAGGGGGGACATGACGGGAATGGGGAAGGGGTGACAGGGTCAGAATGGGGTGGGGGGGGGAGGGAGGGTTGGGTGGGGGCAGGTAGGGTGAGGGGAAGGGAGGGTTTCTATGCAGAGGGGGGTGGTGGTGTTGCCCTCCCCTCTGGTGTTGCTGGGATGCTGGTCGTGGGTTCCCCTCTTGTCTCTAGGACTGTTGTGTTGGGGGCTGTGATTTCCTGGTTTGCTCCTCTCTCCCTGCGCTTCCTCCTTGCCTCTGCTGCCCTGGCTCTCTCCTCCTTCGTCCTGTCCCTCTGCAGGAATACTTTTTTGTATCCCTCCACATGCTGCAGACGACTCTTCCTTTCGAGAATATCCTCCTTCGTGGTTTCGTTTGTAAACACCACCTTTACAAGTCGGTTTCTGTCCTTGTTGTACCAGCCCAACCTGAAAACCTTCTCAATGTTTTGTTCAGCCCCTTCCATCTGTAACCCCTTCAGTAGCCCATGTACTGCCTCTCTATCCTTGCTATTCCATTCTTGCCTGTTGGATCCTTCCTGTTCTTTGATGCCTACAACTACCACTGATCTTTTTCTCTCCAGCAGCTGAGTGGTGCACCTTGCTGCTTCCTGTGAGGTAGCAGCTTGCATGGCTACCTCCCTCACTGTGGCCATTGCTTCTGAGCTCTTTTTCAGTATGTCCGCAAATGTTTCAGGTACAGAGGCATTTCCTTCCAATGTAACATTCCCACCTTCCCTTTGGATGATAATCTGATGCTCGGTCTCTTTATTTTTCTCTGTGAGGGATTTGATCTCCTCCCTTGCTGATGTCAGCTCACTTTGCAGGTTGTTAATTGTAATCCTCATTTCATGCATCTCCCTCCTGAATTCCTCCAGAACTTGGGTTAACATTTCCTTCGTTTGGTCACTCTGGCTGTTTCCTGTGTCCCTGTTGCGTCCTCCTGCCATTTTGCCCCTTGTCAAGAGAGAGAGAGAGAGAGAAGAGAGATAGAGAGCAAGAGAGAGAGAGAGAGAGCAGAGAGAGAGAGAGAGAGAGAGAGAGAGAGAGAGAGAGAGAAGAGAGAGAGAGAGAGAGAGAGAGAGAGAGAGAGAGAGAGAGAGAGAGAGAGAGAGAGAGAGAGAGAGAGAGAGAGAGAGAGAGAGAGAGAGAGAGAGAGAGAGAGAACGTGTGTGTGCGTGTGTGCGCGTGGGATGGGGGTTAAGAGGAGGTGTGGTGTTGTCTGCAGATTACGGCAGGTAAGAGAGGGGGTAAGAGAAGGGGTAAGAGAGGGGTGGATTATGAGTGAGGATTTTATCCCCTTTCCACGAAAGGTGTTAATCCCTTCTAGCCTGACTGGACGTATGTGTGAGTGCGTGCGTGTGCGTGTGTGCGTGTTTGTTTTTGCGTGTGCGTGCGTGTGTGCTTGCAAACGTACGTGTGCGTGCGTGTGTGTGTGTGTGCGCGTGCATGTGTTACGGGGGTCCCGTAAAATGTCAACCGCTACCCAAATTGAGCCACTTTGATATTTTAAATGTATCTGGTATACTGAACAAGAATTTGGTAATATTTTACCTCTGTACACCTGAAGAATTGAGCAGAATTTGTGTGTGCGTATTGTGTGCGTGTGCGTGTGTGCGTGTGTGCGTGCATACGTACGTGGGCGTGCGTGCGTGCGTGTGTCACGAGTTCCCGTAAGCGTTAACTTCTACCCAAAATGAGCCACTTTGAGATTTTTTAAATATATATGCTATCCTGAACAAGAATTTGATAATATTTTACCTCGCACTGTACACCTGATTAATTAACCAGAGAGGGGTACATACCAGTCTTCCTTTCCGCTCACACAACTAGATGAGTAATGATGATGTATGGTTGACGGTGCTCCGTCGTCGCCTTCCACTTGGTGATTCACTAAGTGCTAGTAGATTGATGATGGCGGTTCTTCTCTATCTACACAAAGCTCTGGAGTCAGTCACTGTATCGTTGTGTTACAATTCACTAATTTACTTTACCACTGATCACAGTCACCACCCAACAAACACAATCAGGTAGTTCCACGGCGGGTCGTCCCACCTGGCCGTCAGGTCAGGTCGCTCCACGCGGTCCTCCACACTTATATGCACCGGTGATGCCACTAGCTCCACTTTGGTTTCTTCGCACTATCGCTAGCGATATGACTATGCTATGTTGCACCCTGCTAGCTACACACTGCGAGAGGCCAAATACTATGATCTAGCCTCTATACTCCTTCAATGTCCCGAGAAATTGACGAATTTCCGCGGACCTCACTAATCGTGTGTGTCTCCTACCGTCGTCGGCCTTTAGGTTTCTGAATAATGTCCTAACTTTTGGCAGTGTAGAGTATACTGCTGTCTTTATCCTATTTATATGTGCCTCAAGAGATAGATTAGGTGTTACGTCCACACCCAGGTCGGAGAGCCGGTCGGCCAAGCAGACATCATGCTGGACTTGTGATCCTGTGGTCCTGGGTTCGATCCCAGGTGCCGGCGAGAAACAATGGGCAGAGTTTCTTTCACCGTATGCCCCTGTTACCTAGCAGTAACATAGGTACCTGGGTGTTAGTCAGCTGTCACGGGCTGCTTCCTGGGGGTGGAGGCCTGGTCGAGGACCGAGCCGCGGGGTCACTAAAAAAAAGCCCCGAAATCATCTCAAGATAACCTCAAGATAAGGTCTCTTTCTCTTGTCGTCAAAGGTAGACAATTCCCCTTCATTTTGTACTGTGCCTTTGGTCTCCTATCACCATGTGCCATTTCCATAAATTTACATTTGCTCGTGTTGAACTCCAGTAGCCATTTCTCTGACCATCTCTGCAACCTGTTTAAGTCCTCTTGGAGGATTCTACCATCCTCAGCTGTCACAACTCTTCTCATCAATTTTGCATCATCCGTGAACATCGACATGTAGGACTCTACTCCTGTAAACATGACGTTAACATATATTAGGAATAGAATTGGTCCCAGCACCGATCCTTGAGGTACTCCACTCTTTACTGTTCTCCAGTCCGACTTCTCGCCCCTTACCGTAACTCTCTGGCTCCTTCCTGTTAGGTAGTTCCTTATCCATGCTAGGGTTTTTCCTCCCACCCCCGCCTGCATCTCGAGTTTGAATAGCAGTCTCATGAGCGGTACTGTATTAAAAACTTTTTGGCAGTCCAGAAATATGCAGTCTGCCCAACCTTCTCAGTCCTGTCTTAGTGTATTAAAAACTTTTTGGCAGTCCAGAAATATGCAGTCTGCCCAACCTTCTCAGTCCTGTCTTAATCTCGTTACTTTATCATAGAATTCCAATTGGATTGTTAGGCAAGATTTCCCTTTCCAGAACCCATGTTGATGTTTGATCACAGACCTAATGTTCTCTAGGTGTGCAACCAGTCTTAGCCTAATCATTCTTTCAAGTATTTTACGGGATGCTTGTCAGAGATACAGGTCTATTGTTAAGTGCCTTCTCCCTATCACCTTTCTTGAAAATCGGTGCAACATTTGCCCTCTTGCAACAACTGGGCAATTTTCCCGACATAAGTGATTCATTATAGATCCTAGCTAGAGGCACGCTGAGGGCCTGCACTGCCTCTTTTAGTATCCACGGTGATACTTTGTCTGGTCCAACCGCTTTAGTTGCATCCAGTGTTGTCAACTGTTTCATTACCTCCTCTGCTGTCACTTCTATATCTGATAGTCTTTCATCTAGGGTAATCTCTTCTAACAATAGGAGCTGTTCAGGCTCGGTTGTGAACAGTCTATGAAAACTGGCATTCAGTTCCTCCCAGATTTCCTTGTCACTTTCAGTATATGCCTCCTCTGTTTTCCTTAGTTTTGTCACTTGGTCGTTCACCGACATTTTTCTTCTTATATGACTGTGTAGTAACTTAGGTTGCTTTTTCGCTTTGATCGCAATATCGTTCTCATAATTTCTTTCTGATTCTCTTCTTATGTTAATGTAATCGTTTCTAGCTCTGTTGCATCTAATCCTGTTATCTTCTGTCCTTTGTCTTCTATACTTCCTCCACTCCCGCCTGCTGCTCATTTTTGCTTCCTGACACTGACTATTAAACCATTGGTTATTATATTCCCTCTTACTTATTCCCTTTACTGTTGGTATAAAACTCTCTTCGGCCTCCTGGCATTTCCGTATCACCAGGTCCATCATATCTTGAAATGTTTTTCCTCTAATTTATTCCTCCAACTGCACTTCTCCCAGATAGTCCCTTATCCTCCTGTAGTCCTCTTTCCTGTAGTCAACTCTCCTTTCCCAGATCTCTTGTCCTTTGGTCACAAGTTTGAATTCCATCATGTAGACAAAGACTAGGACACAATGGTCACTGGCCCCTAGAGGTATTTCATGTTCCAAATTCTCGATGTCTTCTACGTTCTGGGTGAAAATCAGATCTAAAAGGCTCGGTTCATCTCCTCCTCTTTTCCTGTGTCTTCCTTCACATGTTGTGTTTAGAAATTCCTGTCTATGACATCTACTAAATTTCCTCCCCATACTTCTGCCTGGGTCTTCTACTATTTGGTGGGGTATTGTAGATTACCAAGCTCACAATCTTCCTCCCATCTGCTGTCAGAGGTCCCTGTCATGCCATGTCATGTATGGAGCTTGTGCTCTCATTGGTACCCCGATTTCTCAGGTCTTCAAACTCTTTCATCTCCGCTTTATTAGGAGTGCCACTACCCCCTCTCTGTGTCTGTGTCCTCTCTTTTCTTATCACCTGGTACCTCTCTGGAAAGATTGCATCCGAGATCATGTCATTTATTTTAGTTTCCACTATTGCAACAATGTCAGGATCTGCCTCTCTAACTCTTTCTTTTATCTCTTCTGCTTTATTAGATACCTCATCAGCATTGTGTACCAAACCTTGAGACTCTTGACCAGACCACACACTAGAAAGTGAAGGGAAGACGACGTTTTTTGACTTGAGAATGGTCCAGGACAGACCAAAACGTCGTCGTCCCTTCGCTTTCTAGTGTGTGGTCTCGTCATCATACTTCAGCCACGATATTGTGACTCTTCGCCTGCACTTGAGACTCTTCTTCGATACTCTTTGTTACGGCCCTACCGGGACGCAACCGGGTTCTTCTCTGATGGTAGTAGAGTTTGGGAATCCGGCCCCAAGTTAGTAGAGGCTTTCAAGGGGTGTGTTCCATAACGCAAGTTAAATCAACAAGGAAGGTACATTAAATATATAAGATCAGCACTTTCCTCTATATATATAATTTCCACCACCATATATAAAAAGTCACACACGGGAATTATTACTACACAATTATGTACAGGTTCGTCTTCTTCCGAAGACACTGGATACTCGGCGATGCTCACTCTGGGTAGCCCTGGTTTCTTCTTCCGTGGCCCACGATGAATCCACAATGACTACTACGAATCTACCCTGGCCACAGGCCAGCCAAATCACAGTCCCACTGGGTGCTTCGTTGTGATGGCCTTCAACCACAATCCATCCTGTAGCTGGCAGGTACCGATCAGCCTCGCTGTTTAGGCCACTCTACGACTGATGCTAAGGTTGCGAGCCCTAGGCAGGAGCCTCGTGTGACTCGCTGGTCACTCTCCTCATTCAGCACCACAGTAGGTAGTCTCTTCCACCAGCCAGCCCCGGATAAGGCGATTCCCGACACTGCCACTCCTCAGGCAGGCTATTATACTCTCAACAGAGTTCGTCCGGGGGAGGCTCACAGCTTCTTCAAAGCAGACTGGTGAAGAGACCTTGGCTGCCTTGGGTAGACTGATCCATCGTCCAACATAGCAGTCCCAGGTCACCTCTGCAAGCAGACACGTCATTAGTATACTGGGACACTACCTGGGACCACTAGGAAACATCACTTACTAGCTTAGACAGAAACGTCCACCTCTTCACTCCATAGATGGCGTTCACTGTCTAAGCACTACCTCACCAGAGGTCAGCAGCGGCTACTCCACAAGCCAATTAAGACGGGAATCTAGCGCCTATTGCCGGCATATCCTGTCACCACTAGATGGCGTCGTCCATTTAGAGGGGGTTTCGGGAGCGGACTCACAGATGGCGTTGTCGTCACTGCTCTGTGCTACGACGATGGACTCGGGTCCGTAATACCTCCCCACCAAAAGGAATTTGGTTTGGGTTTCTATAAAAGAGAAAACAAACCAAATTAGTACGTTGGTACAACTTCGAACGGACTCACATAAACAATGGACTGGAGTGGCGAGGATGTCTTGTCCGCAAAACTGCCCTAATGGGAGATTCTGGCACAAGGAAAACTTGAAGATCATAGGCTTGCCTGATGTGACTTCCCCACACCCTCACTGAGATGGCAATCAGGGGCATAATCATCTCACGTTTCTTTAGTAAGGATCGGCACAGGCGCAATGTGGGGTGAATCGACACCTCCCTGTGTTGTGGCACTGTTGGTGGCTGGTCGCAGATGGCATTTCTTATACCGGTCTGGTAGTCCTTCAGGGAGACGGGAACCTGGAATACAGGGGTCTGATAATTTGAAGTAACAGCGATAGTTGTTAAGTCAGTACTTACAGCATAACCATCTACTAGGCCCACACGGGCCTAGTAGATGCTCCCAACAAGGCTGCTTGTACATTGAAGATGGTGTTCACTCTGCCACCGTCAGGTCGACCAACGTTCCGTATAACGCTGAATCCAGGTTCGGCAATCACGCGGGGGTGTCAAACTGTCGGAAACACTCATCATATCATTTCTCCCCCTCCCTGTATCCATCATTACCTTCCAGGTCCCTTCTTGGACTGCAACACTCACAGTGCAAGTCTCTAATCCCTGGGGTCTCTTCACGATGTTCATAGGAGCCATTATCTGTCAGGTCGTCCACTGGTCCTTACTTAGAATACACATAAGAATTAAACAAAATACCGCCAAGAAACATTTAGGAATAAGCTTCATGAGCCTATTACGTCCATAGCTGGCGATCTCCATTAGCCTGGCTTGGATCAAAGAGCGCACTAGAGCCTGCGCACCTACCTCACATACCTCTGACATCTGAGGAATCTCTGGCCGGTTCAGTATACCTTGTACTTTGCCATACCGCAAGTACTCATCCGCCGTCACTCCAGACTCTTGGGTCCGTGGGTACTTGTACACGAGGCCTCTCCTCATGCTCAGTCGCTTCTGTCACCATAACCTCATGTTTCTTGTCGGCAGAAGATTCAGGAGACTCTGTCAGAATGCTGTCTATCTGTTGGTGAGAGGAAGAATTAAACAAGTTTAGTTGTACGTCTGCCTGTACCTGGATATTACCAATTCCTGCTGTTACCTCAGACCTTTTAGCTGCTCCGGCTTACTCGTCCACAGTCTTGAGATGATTGTTGCTCCAAACTGTCACCAAGTCGTTGGCTAGTATTACGTTAATCCCAGCTATAGGCAAGGTATCAACTACTGCCAACGCACATGTGCCGCTGAAGTAAGGCGAGTCTAGATGTACCGGCACTAAGGGGGCAACGTACTGGGTCATAGGAAACCCAACCAGAACAACCTTTTCTCTCCCGTCTACACTCACTTCTTCGGGTAACGAGTCTCTCACGATCAGGGACTGGGCTGCTCCACTATCCCTGAGCACTACAACTGATCTACCAGTATGATCACTCGTTACATACCCGCCTGAAGTGTGAGGGGCAAACAATCCTGGTCCTTCCTGACTAGTCATCAGAGACTGGGTTCCCACTGGTGGTGTCACACAACCCATCAGCATCACTTCCCTATGTGGACCGCTACCTTTTCTGCCTCGGCACATAGCAGCAATGTGTCCTTTCTGCTCACAAGTCCAACACACTACATTCCTCCTTGGACTACAGTGTTTCGGACTGCTAGGACTAGTCCTTCGGGGACTACTTGGGGGCGTCTTCATAGCGCTTTGTGGAACGGGTCTCTCTTCTTCCTGACGAGGTTTGCCAAACAGACGTGGGTAATTCTTAGGGACATACCTAGTGGAAGACCTATGCGTCAAGATGTATTCTTCAGCCATGGTGGCTGCCGCACTCAAGGTCCCTACCTGCTGCTCTTCTAGGTATGTCTTCAGATCTCCAGACAGACATTCCTTAAAATCCTCCAACAAAACGAGCTGTTTGAGTTCTTCTTTCGTCTTCACCTTCCGAGAGGCACACCACTCCTGAAAAAGCCGTTCCTTGATGGTCGCGAACTCTGTGAACGTGTGCTCCGAGGTCTTTTTTAGGTTCCTGAACTTCTGCCTGTAAGCCTCAGGCACCAACTGGTAAGCCATGAGCACTACCTTCTTCACCTTGTCGTAATCACTGGAGTCATCAAGGGACAACGTGGAGTAGGCAATTTGGGCCTTCCCAGTCAAGACGGACTGTATCATGATGGCCCAATTCTCCTTTGGCCAATCCAAAGAGGCTGCAACCTTCTCGATGGCAGCGAAGAACTTCGAAACTTCCCTTTTGTTGAATTTAGGGACCATCTTTATATTCCTTACCGGATCAAAACTACTTGTTTCCGTTGTTTTCCTCCGACCGCCTAACCGCAATACTTCTAACTCGTGTTTTCTTTCCTTCTCCTTTTCTTCTCTTTCACGTTCTTCTCTCTTCTTTCTTGCCTTTCTTTTTCCTTTTCTTCTAATTCTAAACGCTTCATTTCCATTTCTTTTTCTTTCAAAGCCATTTCCTTCGCTATTTCCTTTTCTTTCATTTCTCGTTCTATTTCTAACTTCTTCCACTCTATCTCACGATTTATTTCTAAGGCACGCATTTTGACAGTTAGAAAACTTATATTCAGTTCGCCTGCATCACTTTCAATGTCACTACCTTTATCTTCCTTTTCAGTGGCAACTACCACCTCGCTTTCCTTTGTACTCTGTGCTTCGCTTTCCTGTTTCTCCCTGGCCTTCAAATGTTTGTGAACTTTTGACAAGATCTCAACACGGGAATCACTTTCACGTATTTTGATCTCCAGATAGGCACTCACTAGCACCAGTTCTTGCTTTCCCAGATATTTCAATCTGGCAAGACTGTCCTCCTTGTTCAGAAAGTCCTGAACATCATCCAGATCTTCAATGGTCACTTTCTCCGCCATTGTCACTTAAGTGGTGTACGAACACTTAACAAACCGCTTCACTTCAGCACTCAACACACCGATCACTGTACTTCGCCAATATTGCACTTAATCACATCGAGCACCGGACTCGCCAATATTGCACTAAATCACAGCGAGCACCGCACTCTCCAATATGGCCCACGATGAATCCACGATGACTACTACGAATCAACCCTGGCCACAGGCCAGCCAAATCACAGTCCCACTGGGTGCTTTGTCGTGATGGCCTTCAACCACAATCCAGCCTGTAGCTGGCAGGTACCGATCAGCCTCGCTGATTAGGCCACTCTACGACTGATGCTAAGGTTGCGAGCCCTAGGCAGGAGCCTCGTGTGACTCGCTGGTCACTCTCCTCATTCAGCACCACAGTGGGTAGTCTCTTCCACCAGCCAGCCCCGGATAAGGCGATTCCCGACACTGCCACTCCTTAGGCAGGCTACTATACTCTCAACAGAGTTCGTCCGGGAGTGGCTCACAGCTTCTTCAAAGCAGACTGGTGAAGAGACCTTGGCTGCCTTGGGTAGACTGATCCATCGTCCAACATAGCAGTCCCAGGTCGACTTTGCAAGCAGACACGTCATTAGTAAACTGGGACACTACATGGGACCACTAGGAAACATCACTTACTAGCTTAGACAGAAACGTCCACCTCTTCCCTCCATAGATGGCGTTCACTGTCTAAGCACTCCCTCACCAAAGTCAGCAGTGGCTACTCCACAAGCCAATTAAGACGGGAATCCAGCGCCTATTGCCGGCATATCCTGTCACCACTAGATGGCGTCGTCCATTTGGAGGGGGTTTCGGGAGCAGACTCACAGATGGCGTTGTCGTCACTGCTCCGTGCTCCGACGATGGACTCGGGTCCATAACACTCTTATACCAGAGTTTGCCCTTTCTCTGGGGGTCTAGGGGAATCCGGGGGGTGTCAGGGGGTGAATGGGGGCTTAGAGGATCCGGGAGGTGTCTGGGGGCGAATGGGGTCTGGTGGGGTGCTTAGGGGGCAAATGGAGGTCTGGGCATCTAGGAAGGTAGGTAGGAAGGTCTATGGTAGTAAGACCTGGGTAGGTAGGTCTGTAGTAGGAAGGGCATACTGGGTCTAAAAATTAGGGAGGGTCCGTGAGGCGTAGAGGGGGTTGAGAGGTAGCACGAGGCTGAGAGTCAGATAGAGGTTGAGATGTTGGGGAAAGAAGGATAGAGGGGGTGGAGGAAGAGGGGAGGATGGAGCATGGATGGGAAAGTGGAAGACGTTGGATTACTCAATGGGAACTCAGGGGTAGGTGTGGGAATTGGGGCAGAAGGGGGCAAGAAAGAAATGGAGGAAGAGAAGGGGGGGGGGTCTCCCGGTCCCCCACGGGGGGTCCATGTGACCCCTCTCGCAAGGAGAGGGAGTCACATGGAAGAAGGGGGGCAGAGGAGGGGTGAGGGCTGGGCGGGTTTTGGGGGTTGAGGGATGAAGGGGTCCTTGGAATGTGGGATGAAGCAAATGGATTTTAATGCACTGGGGTCAGAGGGGGCAGGAGCGTTGTTGGGGAGATGAGTGAAGGATGTTGGAGCTGATTTGGGAAGGGTGTGACCTGGGAAGCAGTTGTGGGCTGGTTAGCACAGGTGGGGTAACCGTGTTAACCAGCACGGTTAGCACGATTTAGGACTCGTAATTCTGTGGCGCGGGTTCGATTCCCGCACAAGGAAGAAACAAATGGGCAAAGTTTCTTTCTCCCTGAATGCCCCTGTTACCTAGCAGTAAATAGGTACCTGGGAGTTAGACAGCTATCACGGGCTGCTTCATGGGGTGTGGGGTGTGTGTGTGTGTGTGTATGCTGTGAGTGAAAAAAATAGTAGTTAGTAACAGTTAATTGAACGTTGAGAGGCAGGCCGAAAGAGCAGAGCTCAACCCCCGCAAAACACAACTACTAGGTGAACATACACACATACACACACCCCACACATACACACACACACCACACATACACACGCACCACTCATTCACACTACAACACACCACACCTTACACGCACTCGCTCTCTTTCCCTCCCTCCCTCTCTCCTTCTCTCTCTCCCCTCTCCCTCCTTCTCCCCCTCTCCCTTCCTCCCTCTCTCCTTCCCACACTCCCTCTCTCCCCCTCTCACTCTCTCCCCCTCTCTCTCTCCTCTCTTCTTACCTCAGTGAGAAGGGGGGTTGATATCACACCGAACCTGTCCCCAGAGGCCCACATCAAAAGGATATCATCAGCGGCATATGCTAGACTGGTCAACATAAGAACTGCCTTTAGAAACTTGTGTAAGGAATCGTTCAGGTCCCTGTTTACCACTTATGTCAGACCAATCCTGGAATACGCAGCTCAAGCCTGGAGTCCATACCTAGTTAAACACAAGACAAAGTTACAGAAGATTCAGTGGTATGCTACCAGGCTCGTCCCGGAACTGAGAGGTATGGGCTACGAGGAAAGGCTAAAGGAGTTGAACCTCACGTCCCTGGAAAAAAGAGGAGTAAGGGGAGATATAATAACTACCTACAAAATTCTTAAGGATTGACAAGGTGGACAAAGACAAACTCTTCAGCACGGGTGGGACACGAACAAGGGGATACAGGAGGAAACTTAGTACCCAGATGAGCCACAGAGACGTTAGAAAGAATTTTTTCAGTGTCAGAGTAGTTAATAAATGGAATGCACTACGCAGTGATGTGGTGGAGGCTGACTCCAAACACAGTTTCAAATGTAGATATGATAGAGCCCAGTAGGCTCAGGAATCTGTACACCAGTTGATTGACAGTTGAGAGGCGGGACCAAAGAGACAAAGCTCAACCCCCGCAAAGACAATTAGGTGAGTACAATTTGGTAAGCACACACACTAACACACAAACAGACACACACACACACACACACACACACACACACACACACACACACACACACACACTGAATTACACACACACAACATATACGATGTTTGCGGATGACGCAAAGTTGATGAGAAGAGTTGTGACAGATGAGGATTGCAGGATCCTCCAAGAGGACCTGAACAGGTTGCAGAGATGGTCAGAGAAATGGCTACTGGAATTCAACACGAGCAAATGTAAAGTTATGGAAATGGGACTAGGAGATAGGAGACCAAAGGGACAGTACACAATTAAGGGGAACAGCCTACCTGTGACGACGCGTGAAAGAGACCTGGGGGTGGACGTAACACCTAATCTATCTCCTGAGGCACATATAAATAGGATAACGACAGCAGCATACTCTACACTGGCAAAAGTTAGAACATCATTCAGAAACCTAAGTAAGGAGGCCTTTAGGGCGCTTTACACTGCCTACGTGAGGCCAGTCTTAGAGTATACCGCCTCATCATGGAGTCCCCATCTGAAGAAGCATATAATGAAATGGAAAAGGTTCAGAGGTTTGCAACGAGACTCGTCCCAGAGCTACGAGGGATGGGGTATGAGGAGCGCCTGAGAGAACTGTGCCTTACGACACTAGAAAGAAGAAGGGAGAGGGGGGACATGATAGGAACGTATAAGATACTCAGAGGGATTGACAGAGTGGACATAGACGAAATGTTCACATGGAATAGTAACAAAACGAGGGGACATGGATGGAAGCTTGAAACTCAGATGAGTCACAGAGATGTTAGGAAGTTTTCTTTTAGCGTGAGAGTAGTGGAAAATGGAATGCACTTCAGGAACAGGTTGTGGAAGCAAATACTATTCATAACTTTAAAACCAGGTATGCTAGGGAAATGAGATAGGAGTCATTGCTGTAAACAACCGATGCTCGAAAGGCGGGATCCAAGAGTCAATGCTGCAGACACAACTAGGTGAGTACACACACACACATGCTGGTAAGAAAAGGCTGGGATTTCGAGGAGTTGGTTGTTCAGGGATGTGAAGGTTTCAGTGACTACATAATAGGAACAATAACAACTGGAGGGCAAAAAATTATAGTCGTAGTCATATATAATCCGCCACCAAATGACCGAAGACCCAGACAAGAATATGATAGAAACAATATGGCCACCATTAACATAATGGAGAGAGCAGCCTCTGTTGCTAGCAGGAATGGATCTGGACTACTAATCATGGGAGACTTCAACCATGGGAAGATAGATTGGGAGAACAGAGACCCGCATGGAGGACCAGAAACATGGAGAGCTAAGCTGCTGGATGTGGCATCAAGAAACTTTCTAAGCCAGCACATCAAGGATCCAACAAGAATGAGAGGAGAGGATGAACCAGCAATGCTTGATCTGATATTTACCCTAAATGAGTGGGATATAAGGGAAGTCAAGATGGAAACGCCCTTGGGAATGAGTGATCACAGTGTATTGAACTTTGAGTACCTGATAGAGCTAGGAATTATCCCCCCCAAAAAAAAGAACTAGGAAACAAAAGGCTGGCATACCGAAAGGGAAATTATGAGGAGATGAGAAGCTTCCTAAGGGAAATACCTTGGGACACACACCTCAGAACTAAGTCTGTACAAGATATGATGGACTATGTCACCCAAAAGTGTCACGAGGCAGTAAGCAGATACTTCCCGGCCCAAAAGGAAAAATCCAACAAGCAAAAGAAGAATTCATGGTATAATAGGGCATGTATGGAAGCAAGGAAACTGAACAAAAGGGCGTGGAGGAACTTCTGGAATAACAGAACACCAGAAAGCAAAGAGAGATACCAGAGAACCAGGAATGAGTATGTCAGGGTGAGAAGAGAAGCAGAGAAAAGTTATGAAAATGATATAGCAAACAAAGCCAAGACCGAACCAAAGCTACTCCACAGTCACATCAGAAGGAAAGCAACAGTGAAAGAACAGGTAGTGAAACTTAGAACAGGCGAGGACAGGTATACAGAGAATGACAAAGAGGTGTGTGATGAACTCAACAAGAGGTTCCAAGAGGTCTTCACAACAGAACAAGGTGAGGTCGCTGTACTAGGAGAAAGGGAAGTAAACCAGGCGGCCTTGAAAGAGTTTGAAATTACGAGAGAGGAGGTCAAGAGACACCTGCTGGACCTGGATGTTAGAAAGGCTGTTGGTCCAGACGGGATCTCGCCATGGGTACTGAAAGAGTGTGCATAGGCACTTTGCTTGCCACTCTCCATAGGGTATAGTAGGTCACTGGAGACGGCAGACCTACCAGAAATATGGAAGACGGCGAATGTGGTCCCAATATACAAAAAGGGCGACAGGCAAGAGGCACTGAACTACAGGCCAGTGTCCGTATCTTGTATACGATGCAAGGTGATGGAGAAGATCGTGAGAAAAACCTGGTAGCACATCTGGAGAGAAGGGACTTCATGACAAATCGACAACATGGGTTCAGGGAGGGTAAATCTTGCCTGACTGGCTTAATAGACTTCTATGACCAGGTAACACAGATTAAGCAAGAAAGAGAGGGCTGGGCAGACTGCATTTTCTTGGATTGTCGGAAAGCCTTTGACACAGTACCGCATAAGAGGCTGGTACATAAGCTGGAGAGACAGGCAGGTGTAGCTGGTAAGGTGCTCCAGTGGATAAGGGAGTACCTAAGCAATAGGAAGCAGAGAGTTACGGTGAGGGGTGAGACCTCCGATTGGCGTGAAGTCACCAGTGGAATCCCACAGGGCTCTGTACTCGGTCCTATCTTGTTTCTGATATATGTAAATGATCTCCCGGAGGGTATAGATTCATTTCTCTCAATGTTTGCGGACGAAGCCAAAATTATGAGAAGGATTAAGACAGAAGAGGACTGTTTGAGGCTTCAAGAAGACCTAGACAAACTGCAGGAATGGTCGAACAAGTGGTTGTTAGAGTTTAACCCAACCAAATGTAATATAATGAAGATAGGTGCAGGGAGCAGGAGGCCAAATACAAGGTATTATCTGGGAGAGGAAATTTTTCCGGAGTCAGAGAAAGAAAAAGACTTGGGAGTTGATATCACGCCAGACCTGTCTCCTGTAGCACATATCAAGAGGATAACATCAGCGGCATATACCAGGCTGGCCAACATACGAACGGCATTCAGAAATTTGTGTAAAGAATCATTCAGAACTTTGTATACCACATATGTTAGGCCAATCCTGGAGTATGCAGCCCCCAGCATGGAGTCCATATCTAATCAAGGATAAGACTAAACTGGAAAAGGTTCAAAGGTTTGCCACCAGACTAGTACCCGAGCTGAGAGGTATGAGCTACGAGGAGAGACTACGGAAATTAAACCTCACTTCGCTGGAATACAGAAGAGTTAGGGGGGACATGATCACCACATTCAGGATAGGAATTGATAGGGTAGATAAAAACAGGCTATTTAACACAAGGGGCACACGCACACGGAAACACAGGTGGAAACTGATTGCCCAACTGAGTGACCTGTCGATTGACAGTTGAGAGGTGGGACCAAAGAGCCAGAGCTCAACCCCTGCAAGAACAACTAGGTGAGTATACACACACACACACACACAAACACACAGTGGCATTTTAGAGGATGCCCACATATACACTCACACACGCCTGGTGGCTCAGTGGACAGCACTCATGACTTGTAATCCTGGGGACCGGAGTTCAATTCCGGGCGTTGGTGGAAAAAAATGGGAGTTTCATTCACCCTGAAAGCCCCTGTTACCTAGCAGTAAATAGGTACCTGGGAGTTAGTCAGCTGTCACGGGCTGCTTCCTGGGGTGTGTGTGTGTGTGGTGTGGGGTAGTAGTAGTAGTAAAAAAGAGTAGTAGTAGTAGTAACTAGTAAACAGTTGATTGACAGTTGAGAGGCGGGCCAAAAGAGTAAAGCTCAACCCCCGCAAATACAACTAGGTGAATACACACACACACATACACACACACACACACACACACACACACACACACACACACACACACACACACACACACACACACACACACACACACACATAAACACATACACAGACAAGAAAACTCTCTGGAATCATAACGAATGCCGTGTTTCTCCAGGAGTACACAGTAATAAGGAAAGAGAGGGAAGGTAGTGGAGGAGGCGGAGTGGCCGTACTCATGAGAAAGGAATGGAGTTTTAAGGAGATGGCCATCCCGGACTGTGAGGAGTTCAGAAACTACATAGCAGGCACCATGACAGTGGGAGTACCAAGGATAGTAGTAGCAGTAATATATTTCCCTCCACCAAATGACAGGAGACCCAGTCAAGAGTATGAAAACAACAACATGGCAGTTAACACTCTAATTGACAGGGCAGCCGCTGCTACCTGTAGAAACAGATCCCATCTGTTCATCATGGAGGACTTCAATCACGGAAGGATTGACTGGGAGAACAAGGAACCGCATGGAGGCAAGGATACGTGGAGAGCCAATCTACTGGAAGTGGTGACTAGAAACTTTTTAACCCAGCATGTCAGAGAACACACAAGGATGAGAGGAAATGACGAGCCAGCGAGACTCGACCTGGTCTTCACCCTGAACAACTCTGACATAAGAGAAATCGGTTTTGAGGCCCCAGTAGGAATGAGCGACCACAGTTTATTGGTGTTTGAGTTCCTGATTGAAGAAGGGTTATTGAACTCGAGGAGGGATAAACCAAAAGGTTAGCATACCGAAATGGAAACAATGAGGAGATAAGAAAATTCCTAACAGATATAGCATGGGAAACAGAGCTCAGGGAAAAGACGGCCCAAGATATGATGGACTATATCACGCAAAAGTGCAAGGACGCAGCAAACAAGTTTGTCCCAGCCCAAAAGGAAAACAGTGAAATGAAGAAGAGAAACCTATGGTTTAATCAGAGATGTAGGCTAACTAAGCAGCAAAGTAAAAGGGCATGGAGAAACTACAGGAATAACAGGACACTGGAGAGCAGAGAAAGATACCAGAATGCCAGGAATGAATATGTCAGGATGAGAAGAGAGGCAGAAAGACAATACGAAAATGACATCGCAAGCAAGGCAAAGACTCAGCCTAAATAGCTGCATAGCAACATCAGGAGAAAAACAACAGTAAAGGAACAGGTTATGAAATTAAGGATAGGGGCAGAAGGATTCACTACAAACGACAATGAAGTGTGTGAGAAACTGAATAAGAAATTCTAGGACGTCTTCACCTTAAAGCAAGGAGAAATCCCAGAGATAAGAGAGGGAATAGTTAACCAGGAACCACTGGAAGAGTTTGAGATTACCAGTGGGGAAGTAAGGAAGTGTTTATTAGAGTTGGATGTGACAAAGGCTATAGGCCCATATGGAATCTCCCCTTGGATACTAAAGAAAGGGGCAGAAGAAATGTGCCTACCACTCTCCATAGTGTATAACAAATCACTGGCAACAGGGGAACTGCCAGAAATTTGGAAAGCAGCTAACGTAGTCCCGATATACAAGAAAGGGGATAGACAGGAGGCACTGAATTACAGCCCAGTGTCCTTAACCTGCATACCATGCAAGCTGACAGAGAAGATTGTGCGAAGAAAGCTAGTGGAGCACCTGGAGCGAAAGAACTTTGTAACACAGCATCAACATGGGTTTAGGGATGGCAGGTCCTGCCTCACAGGGCAGGACCCTCACTTCAATTCTACGACCAGGCAACAAAAATGAGACAAGAAAAAGAAGGGTGGGCAGACTGCATATTTTTGGATTGTCAGAAAGCCTTTGATACAGTGCCACACAAGAGGCTAGTGAAATAGCTGGAGTTGCAGGCTGGAGTGAAAGGGAAGGTACTCCAATGGATAAAGGAGTACCTAAGCAACAGGAGACAACGAGTCCGTGTGAGGGGTGAGGTCTCGGATTGGCGAGACGTTACGAGTGGAGTCCCGCAGGGGTCAGTTCTTGGACTTATACTGTTTCTGATATATGTAAATGATCTCCCAGAGGGTATAGAATCGATTCCCTCAATGTTTGCCAATGATGCAAAAATTATGAGGATGATTGAAACTGAGGACGATAGTAGGAGGCTACAAGATGACCTAGACAGAGTGAGTGAATGGTCCAACAAATGGCTGTTGAGGTTCAACCCGAGTAAATGCAAAGTAATGAAACTAGGCATTGGAAACAGGAGGCCAGACACAGGATACTGAATAGGAGATGAAGTACTTAATGAAACGGACAGAGAGAAAGATCTAGGAGTTGATATCACACCAAACCTGTCTCCTGAAGCCCACATAAAAAGAATAACTTCTGCGGCATATGCAAGGCTGGCTAACATCAGAACAGCATTCAGGAACCTGAGTAAGGAATCATTCAGAATCTTGTACACCACATATGTAAGACCAATCCTGGAGTATGTGGCCCCAGCATGGAGCCCGTACCTAGTCAAGCACAAGACGAAGCTGGAAAAAGTCGAAAGGTATGCCAATAGACTAGTCCCAGAACTAACAGGCATGAGTTACGAGGAAAGGCTGCGGGAAATGCACCTAACGACACTGGAAGACAGAAGAGTAAGGGGAGACATGATCACAACCTACAAAATCCTCAGAGGAATCGACCGGGTAAACAAGGATAAACTATTCAACACTGGTGGGACGCAAACAAGGGGACACAGGTGGAAACTGAGTACCCACATGAGCCACAGAGACGTTAGAAGGAAATTTTTCATTGTCAGAGTAGTTAACGGATGGAATGCATTAGGCAGTGGAATGTGGTAGAGGCTGACTCCATACACAGTTTCAAATTTAGATATGATAGAGCCCAGTAGGCTCAGGAATCTGTACACCAGTTGATTGACAGTTGAGAGGCGGTACCAAAGAGCCAAAGCTCAACACCCTCAAGCACAAATAGGTGAGTACACACACACTTTGTGTGTGTGTGTGTGTATTGAGGCAGAGGCAGTATTGAATTCGAAGAGGGGTACTGAAAACAAAAGGCTGGCATTCCGAAAGGGAAACTATGAGGAGATAAGAATATTCCTAACAGATATTGCGTGGGAAATAGAGCTCAAGGAAAAGACGGCCCAAGATATGATGGATTACATCACGCAGAAGTGCAAGGACGCAGCAAACAAGTTTGTCCCAGTCCAAAAAGAAAACAGTGAAATGAAGATGAGAAACCCATGGTTTAATCAGAGATGTAGGCTAGCTAAGCAACAAAGTAAAAGGGCATGGAGAAACTATAGAGATAACAGGACACTTGAGAGCACAGAAAGATACCAGAGTGCCAGGAATGAATATCTCAGGATGAGAAGAGAGGCAGAAAGGCAATACGAAAATGATATCGCAAGAAAGGCAAAGACTCAGCCTAAATTGTTGCATGGCCACATCAGGAGAAAAAAACAATAGAGGAGCAGGTTATGAAATTATGGATATGGGCAGAAGGATTTACTAAAAACGACAAGGAAGTGTGTAAGGAACTGAATAAGAAATTCTAGGAGGTCTTCACCTTAGAGCAAGGAGAAATTCCAGAGATAAGAGAGGGAATACTTAACCAGGAACCACTGGAGGAGTTTGAGATTATCAGCGGGGAAGTAGGAAGTGTTTACTAGAGTTGGATGTGACAAAGGTTATAGGCCCAGATGGAATCTCCCCTTGGATACTAAACGAAGGAGCAGAAGAACTGTGCCTGCCACTCTTCATAGTGTATAACAAATCACTGGCAACAGGGGAACTGCCAGAAATTTGGAAAGCAGCTAACATAGTCCCGGTATACAAGAAAAGGGATAGACAGGAGGCATTGGATAAAGGAGTACCTAAGCAACAGGAGGCAACGAGTCAGTGTGGGGGGTGAGGTCTCAGATTGGCGAGACGTTACGAGTGGAGTCCCACAGGGGTCAGTCCTTGGACCTATTCTGTTTCTGATATATGTAAATGATCTTCAAGAGGGCATAGTCTCGTTTCTCTCAAGTTTGCTGATGATACAAAAATTATGATGAGGATTGAAACAGAGGATGATAGTAGAAGGCTACAAGATGACCTAGACAGACTAAGTGAATGGTCCAACAAATGGCTGTTAAAGTTCAACCCGAGTAAATGAAAAGTAATGAAACTAGGCGGTGGAAACAGGAGGCCAGACACAGGATACAGAATAGGAGATGAAGTACTTAATGAAGCGGGCAGAGAGAAAGATCTAGGAGTTGATATCACACCAAACTTGTCTCCTGAAGCCCACATAAAAGGAATAACGTCTGCGGCATATGCGAGGCTGGCTATCATCAGAACAGCGTTCAGGAACCTGTGTAAGGAATCATTCAGAATCTTTTATACCACATACTTAAGACCAATCCTAGAGTATGCGGCCCCAGCATGGAGCCCGTACCTTGTGAAGCACAAGACGAAGCTGGAAAAAGTTCAAAGGTATGCCACTTAAGTAGTCCCAGAACTAAGAGGCATGAGTTACGAGGAAAGACTGCGGGAAATGCACCTTACGACACTAACAGAAAGAAGAGTAAGGGGAGACATGATCACTACCTATAAAATCCTTAGGGAAATCGACCGGGTAGACAAGGATAAACTATTCAACACTGGTGGTATGCGAACAAGGGGACACAAGTGGAAACTGAGTACCCTAATGAGCCACAGGGATGTTAGAAAGAACTTTTTCAGAGTCAGAGTAGTTAATAGATGGAATGCATTATGCAGTGATGTGGTGGAGGCTGACTCCATACACAGTTTCACATGTAGATATGATAGAGCCCAGTAGACTCAGGAATCTGTACACCAGTTGATTGACAGTTGAGAGGCGGGACCAAAGAGACAAAGCTCAACCCCCGCAAGCACAAATAGGTGAGTACAAATAGGTGAGTACTCACTTTCTTCCTCCCTCCCTCTATCCACTTCCCCTCTCACCCCTCTCAAGAACCCCAATCCCACACACACAAATGCACAGAACTGTATAGAATATCTCTCACACACTCGCGCGCGTTCGCACACAAACACACACACACACACACACACACACACACACACACACACACACACACACACACACACACACACACACACACACACACACACACACACACACACACACACACACACACACACACACACACACACACACACAGCACACACTTGACAAGGTGAATGAATGGTCAAACAAATGGTTGTTAGAGTTTAACCCAAGCAAATGTAACGTAATGAAAATAGGCGTAGGGAGCAGGAGGCCATATACTAGGTATCATCTGGGAGATGAAATTCTTCAAGAGTCAGAGAGAGAAAAAGACTTGGGGGTTGATATCACGCTAGACCTGTCCCCTGCAGCCCATATCAAGAGGATAACATCAGCAGCATATGCCAGGCTGGCCCACATAAGAATGGCATTCAGAAACTTGTGTAAGGAATCATTCAGAACTTTGTATACCTCATATGTCAGGCCAATCCTGGAGGATGCAGCCCCAGCATGGAGTCCATATCTAGTCAAAAGATAAGACTTAACTGGAAAAGGTTCAAATGCTTGCCACCAGACTAGTACCCATGCTGAGAGGTATGAGCTTCGAGTAGAGACCACGGGAATTAAACCTCACTTCGCTGGAAGACAGAAGAGTTAGGTGGGACATGATCACCACATTCAAGATTCTCCAGGGAATTGATAGTGTGAATAAAGACATGCTATTTAATACAAGGGGCACACACATTAGAGGACACAGGTGGAAACTGAGTGCCCAAATGAGTCACAGAGATATTAGAAAGAACTTTTTTAGTGTCAGAGTGGTTGACAAATGGAATGCATTAGGAAGTGATGTGGTGGAGGCTGACTCCATACACAGTTTCAAGTGTAGATATGATAGAGCCCAATAGGCTCAGGAGCCTGTACACCTGTTGATTGACGGTTGAGAGGCGGGACCAAAGAGCCAGTGCTCAACCCCCCCTACAAGTACAATTAGGTGAGTACACACACGCGCACACACACACACACACACACACACACACACACACACACACACACACACACACACACACACACACACACTCTCTCTCTCTCTCTCCCTCCAACCACTATCTCATAGGGAGGAAACATGACAGGGAGACTAACTTGGGGAAACAACCGCAGGGAGACAAACATGGTAGGGACAAACTCAGCGGATTGGGAGGAACAGGAAGCCTAGATTAGGGGAAGTATTCCAGTAATTGTGGGATGAATTCAGTGAAGGACTGAGGGTAATGAGGAAGACAGTAACCAACCTGCAGGATGAACTAAGGGCAGCAAAGGAGGAGATAAGAAGCCTGAAGGAGACTCCTCCCCAATACCAGACACAAACCATCCCTCAGGGAGATGATGCATTGTTGAGAGGACTTCTACAAAACAACCATCATTTGCAGAATAGTTTAAAAAGAGTCCTGAAGCTAGGTCTGCAGTTAGGGAAATTGGCATGGAAGTGGAGTCTTCTCAGGAAGCAGTGATATGTACTAGCCAGCTGATAGAGTGAAAAAGAGCAGTAGTAATAGTAGGCATTAAACAGCAAACAGGGACCAGTCCAGTGGAAAGGAGAGACAAGGACAAAAAGGAAGTTAATGAGATCATTAAATGGGTAAAGTTAGAGAGAGCTGATCAAAATATAGAAAAGGTTTTCAGGATCGGATGGTACAACAAGGACAGAGACCGAGTGATAAAGGTGGTATTCATGAACCAGAGAACAATAGAGGACTTGTTAGCAAAGAAGAGTGGACTAGCAAATGTGCAGAAGTTTAAAACAGTATTCCTGCAGAGGGATATGACAAGGGACAAGAGAATGAGCGCAGCAGCCGCGAGGAGGGAGTGCAGGGAGAGAGAAAGGAATCAGGAAGCCACAACCCCAAGCCCTACAATCCCAGAGGGGAGTGAGGAACCCTCCACAAGCACCTCAACAGACAGTGAGAGATGCTCCTCCCCATCCTGCATCCAATAGTTCCTCTACTTGCCCCAACCCTTGGTACCCAAGGTGCCCACCTTTGGCACCCTCCTGCCACTCCCCCCCCCTCCCCAGGATCTCCCTTACCTTCCACCCCCCAAGCCCTCCCTAATCCACCATGCCCTCCCCTTTCACCCACCACCAAGCCCTCCATTCTCCAAAACACTCCAGTATCCCCTTCCTGCCTTAGCCCTCCTCTCTCCCCCCACCCTCCTAAGCCCTTCCTTCTTCCTCATCCTCCTCAGCACTGCTTTTCCCCCAACCTCCCCTCCCCGAAGCCCTCCTTCCTTTAATGCCCCCCCCCCCAGGCAGTCCTTCCTTATTTGGCCCCCCCCCCAAAGCCCTCTTTCCTTTTATGGGCCCCCAAGCCCCCCCCCCATTCCCCCAAGCCCTCCCTCCTCCCATACCCCACCAAGCCTCCCCTTCTCCCACACTCCCCAAAGCCTTCCCCACTCACCCACTCTCCAAGCCTTTCCCTCTCTTCACCCCAGGCCTCCCCCGCCTCCCCACCCCCAAGCCCTCTTTTCTTCCCCCCCCCCCAAGTCCTCTTTTCTCCCCCCCCCCTCTCCCAAGCCCTCCCTCCTGCACCACCCTCCCCGTACCAGATCCTCCCAGCCCCCGCACACCCCAAATCCCCCAGGTCCCCCTTCATAGTGTGACAGTAGGACTGTTAATGCTGAAAGTCCAGAAGATCTAACATGAAATATTGAGAGAGAGTTGGTAGTGACCTGACTGGTAGCCTTGGTCGTTCCCAAGGGATTACTCATGTATAGAAAAGGTGGCGCCACTCGCCTCCCGTGACAAGTCATCAAACTAGGAGAATTATGAATGTATTACAGAATTAGTAGGAATTATCAATGGGGGTTAAGTTCTTATGTTAAAATTAACGTCAATGGAGATTATTAAGTATTGTCTGTTAGCGAAGAAGCATTTGACTTCAGTAAGATCTGAAATAGGTAAAACATATTCCGTTTCTGGAAAATAGGTACCTACCCAATTTGCTTGTTAAATCATCTAAATTAGTACAATACAAGTGCTACTGAATATTGGAAGTAGCCTGGCTCACGTATTTAGATAATTCTCAATTGTTTTGGAATAATAAAGTCGCCTTTAGTGACAAATACAGGATTTTAGCATTAATCAATTTCAAAGAGTAATCTGGCCACTAGCCTAGGTCAGCCTCTGAGAGGTTAGTGTGGAGAGGAAGAGTTAGTGTGGTTTGCGACCTCCTGGGAGGTAAACACATCTCCTCCTCCAGAGGGCAAGACCGAACAACTGGTCTCTCTAATATTTAAGGTAAATGTTTATGTTTCTGTGTTTATTATAGTGAAGGAATCCACATTAATTGTTGTAGTTCATTGACCAATTGCCTCAGAAGAATATTGTTAGGAAGTGTTATTTTAATTTTATTTTATTAACAACCTTTGACTTTTAATAAATTTTGTTTAGAATATTATAGTGTTCAGTGCAATTTACCCCCCCCCAAACGGTTATTTTGCATTGGTACTGGACTTATAACCCCATGCTTAAGACTAGGGCTCTCTCTGCCAGACTACAAGCATTTATTTAATAACTAAGATAATCCCTTTATACTTTGATTTAATTACCACACTTAACGTAAAGCTTAGCCCTTCCTTTCGGATACCTTTTCGTGGTTTATGCTTAATTGATGGTACCCTGCTTCACCGTCTATTGAGGGAATTATTCAGTGGGTAGCAGGTGGTGGCGGCGAAATTCAGAGTTGTGCAGTGTAGCCTAGCGGGTACCGTCTGTCTGTGTGTCTGTGTGTTTATTTACTATTTTGGTGTATCTACTAATTGTGCCTGCAAGCTCGAGCTGTAAGCTCTTGGTCCCCAACCTTCTAGCCGTGTGTTGTGTTGACTCCAGACCTCTTTTTCACCACCATATCTACTACATATATTTCTCTGTAACACAAACACACATACCCAGGAAGGAGCCCTTAGCAAATGTCTAACTCTCAGGTACCTATTTACTGTTAGTTGAACAGGGGCCTCAAAGGAAACGAACTCTGCTAATCTGTTCTACCTCGGCCGGGAGTCGAACCATGGCCCTTAGGACTACGACCTCTGAACGCTGTCTACATGGCCTTGTGTAGTCCGTCAACACTTTAACTAGAGCCAACGGAATATTTATGATATATTTTAAGGTACATAAAGTTCACAGTTACTTGCTACCATTAGTCATGTGACGCCTACTAGCGGGAGATTCCCTCGAGGGTACGATCCTCTGTTCCATACCGACCTTTCTGGTCATTGAAACTATTACAACGCAAAGCTGCACCAGTCATTAGCCAGATAGCCTTAACACCTTGAAATGCCATTAATTTAAATTCTGATAAGGAAATTAACATGCAATTAGCCCAGGGAGCGAGACGAGAGCACTGCAATAACAGCAACTAGGGCTCACATTACAACCTTCTCTGAAGACCAGCTTAGCGCCTGGTTAAACACTCTACCTCCGTCTTGCTTAGATTAGTGTCAAGCCAAAACAACACTACAGCTTCCCACACTTGACAATAACATTGCCTTGGACGATACCACTCCGTAACCACGTTCAGTTTGGCCATCAATATCAGATTAACGAACGCTCTTAGGATTTGATGGTAATTGCTTTGACAAATGTGTTCACAGGAAATAAATAATATTTTCAAAACATATCTATGAAATAATACGCTGGTAATTAATTATTGCCTCAATATTGTTCAGCTTTATATTTTGGTTGACTTATCTTATTACTTTGCAAGAATTTTAAATGCATAAAACTCTTTACAGATAGAAACTATAAACAATGCAGGAGTAAATGTGTAATAGGAAAAATAATAATACAGAAACAGCATATAAACCCGAATTTCAATTTAATTAAGATACCTAAGTTCTTCCAAGTACACAAATATATTCGTATATTATATAGGTATATATATGCCGTACCTAGTAGCCAAAACGCACTTTTCGGCCTACTGAGCAAGGCCCGATTTGCCTAATAAGCCAAGTTTTCATGAATTAATTGTTTTTCGACTACCTAACCTACCTAACCTAACCTAACCTAACTTTTTCAGCTACCTAACCTATAGAGATAGGTTCGGTTAGGTTAGGTAGGGTTGGTTAGGTTCGGTCATATATCTACGTTAATTTTAACTCCAATAAAAAAAAATTGACCTCATACATAATGAAATGGGTAGCTTTATCATTTCATAAGAAATAAATTAGAGAAAATATATTAATTCAGGAAAACATGGCTTATTAGGCAAATCGGGCCTTGCATAGTAGGCTGAGAAGTGCGTTCTGGCTACTAGGTACGACATATATATATATATATATATATATATATATATATATATATATATATATATATATATTAAATATGACCGAAAAAGTAAGATTAATAATTCTAACACGAATTTTCTCAATCTTTCGTACATTTCTTTTCACTGTTGGAGGTAAATCAAAAATCAATTCTCCAAAATTCATTTTTATTTCTAGTCTGACGCGACACGAGCGCGTTTCGTAAAACTTATTACATTTTCAAAGACTTTAGTTCACAAATACACAACTGAATAGAACTTACGCATCTCCGATTTTATATCTACATTTGAGTGAGGTGGAAGGGGTGATGTGGCATTAACACAAGACAGAACAAGAGGTGGCATTAATAGGGTATTAATTTCATCAACACAAGACAGAACAAGAGGTGGTATTAATAGGGTATTAATTTCATCAACACAAGACAGAACACGAAACAATGGGTATTGAATAGAAGTGTTTGTAGAAAGCCTATTGGTCCATATTTCTTGATGCTTCTATATTGGAGCGGAGTCTAGAGGTGGGTAGAGTATAGTTGTGCAATAATTGGCTGTTGATTGCTGGTGTTGACTTCTTGATGTGTAGTGCCTCGCAAACGTCAAGCCGCCTGCTATCGCTGTATCTATCGATGATTTCTGTGTTGTTTACTAGGATTTCTCTGGCTATGGTTTGGTTGTGGGAAGAGATTATATGTTCCTTAATGGAGCCCTGTTGCTTATGCATCGTTAAACGCCTAGAAAGAGATGTTGTTGTCTAGCCTATATACTGGGTTTTTTGGAGCTTACAGTCCCCCAAGAGGGCATTTAAAGGCATAGACGACGTTGGTCTCTTTTAAAGCGTTCCGTTTTGTGTCTGGATAGTTTCTCATGAGTAGGCTGGCCGTTTTTCTGGTTTTATAGTAAATCGTCAGTTATATCCTCTGATTTTTGTCTGTAGGGATAACGTTTCTATTAACAATATCTTTCAGGACCCTTTCCTCCGTTTTATGAGCTATGGAAAAGAAGTTCCTGTAAAATAGTCTAATAGGGGGTATAGGTGTTGTGTTAGTTGTCTCTTCAGAGGTTGCATGGCTTTTCACTTTCCTTCTTATGATGTCTTCGACGAAACCATTGGAGAAGCCGTTATTGACTAGGACCTGCCTTACCCTGCAGAGTTCTTCGTCGACTTGCTTCCATTCTGAGCTGTGGCTGAGAGCACGGTCGACATATGCGTTAACAACACTCCTCTTGTACCTGTCTGGGCAGTCGCTGTTGGCATTTAGGCACATTCCTATGTTCGTTTCCTTAGTGTCGTTTCTACACTACGAACTAGTAAACATAGAGCGGGAACAACAAAAAGAAGCTCTCCAGATAAGAGAACGTGAGGCTGCCCTAAGGAAGGAAAAACAGGAACGCGAGGTAGCCCTAAAGGAACGCAAGATGGCCCTAAAGAAAGAAGAGGTGGCCCTACACCGTGAGCGGGAGAGGGAACAGCTTGAAGCAAAAAAACTTCACCTGGAGATGCAACGTGAGCACGATAAACAGCAAGCTGAGAGTGTTCATGTATAGCGTCGACAAGAACTCACTTTGGAAACTACACACCACAGTCAATGCCAACAAGCTACCGTTAATCTTCCCGTAAGTTTCAATGTCTCCCATGCAAGTAAGTTAATGCCACCATTCGTTGAGACAGAGATAGATGTGTTTTTCTCCACTTTTGAGACCCTAGCTAAAAAAACTTAGCTGGCCTGAAGATCATTGGTCTACCCTTCTCAGAATGCATCTCACAGGTAGAGCTGCGGTTACTCTCAGTACCTTAGCGCCTGAGAATGACTACCAGACCCTGAAGCAACCAGTTTTAGACGCCTACCTTCTCTCCACCGAAAGCTACAGACGAAAATTCCGTGATTATCAAAAGGCAAGTATCACCACCTTTTTATAATTTGCCAATACAAAGAAAAGATATTTCATGAAATGGCTGGAAGCAGCACATGTCTCTACATTTTCAGAACTCGTCAACCTCATTCTAGTTGAGGAATTCTTGAGACGTGTTCCCCCTTCCATCCGTTTATATTTAGCAGACAAAGAAGAAACCAACTACATCAGATGTGCGAAGTCGACTGACACCTACAGCCTCATACACCGGCTAACACCAGACCCACCTTCCAGTAAGAAGTCTTGGTATAGTTATGACAAAGTGAGTACCGATCAAGCAAGCTCCCAATTGTATTGTAAGTATTGCAAGCTCTATGGACATACCATAGATAAATGTGGGAAAGCTTAACACAAAGGCTATCGTGAAACTCCTAAACCCAAACCGACTCCTCCTAAGTCCGGTAAGCCTGTGATGAATGTTGGTGTTCCTGTTAATGATCTTTCTCTCTTCAGCTAACACCTGTATCCTGGAACTGTCTCTGCCAACAGTACAGATTCGGAGGGACGTTTCAAATTGAAGATCTTGAGGGACACAGCGGCTCTTCAGTCAATAATATTGAAATCGGCTGTGCCTAACATCACCTACACCGGGGAAACCGTCCTTATCACTGACCTCACTGCTACCACTCCATATCCACTCGCAAGAGTCCACCTGGATTGTCCTTTCGCGACCGGTGAAGTGCAAGTCGCCATCAGGGAAAAGCCTTTTCCTATGCCTGGAGTGCAACTTCTCCTGGGCAATGACTTTGCCGAAGATCTGCAACCTTCCAACCTGATCATCATGGACAAACCCCAGGTGTGTAACACTGTAGTGGACAACCCCATCTTAAAGTATGTTCCAGCAGAGGTCCAAGAAAGTAATGAAGTTTCTCCTCCGGTTTTGGTGACCACCCGTGCACAAGCTGCACGCCCGCAACCAGCTGACTCTACTGCAACCGCTGTCCCTCAAGACCACCAGAATCTACCACTGAATGTTACTATGTTCGAGTTCCGTAAGTTACAGAGGGAGGATCCTTCATTAACACCATTATTCTTCCAGGCTGAGACTCAACCTGACAGTATCCCTGGGTTCTTCCTAGAGAATCAGTTGCTCTACCGCAGGTACAGACCCAGTAAGCTGAAGGAGGATGATGATTGGGCAAATGTCGAACAACTAGTGGAATGTCGAATATCACAATATATATATATATATATATATATATATTCCCACCAGCCTACGGCCCGATATTCTACACCTGGCCCACGGAGCTCTTTCTCACTATGGTTTTGACAAAACCTACCACGGAATCAGACAAGACTACTACTGGCCAGGTATGGTAAAAGACGTCAAAAGTTACGTGCAACAGTGTCATACATGTCAGATGGCAGGTAAACCTAACATCTCTATTCCCAAGGCTACCTTAATTCCCATCCTGGTGCCTGTAGAACCTTTCCACAGACTCATCATAGACTGTGTTCGTCCTTTAACCCGGACCAGTTCTGGCAACGCTTATATACTAACCATCTTGTGTCTAACCACCAGATTCCCCATAGCAGTTCCTTAAAGAACATTACGGCTGCTACGGTAGTAAAACAACTATTGAAGATCTTTACCCAATACGGATTTCCACGGGAGGTTCAAAGTGACTGTGGCACCAACTTCACCAGTGATCTCTTCAAGAAGACACTGGAAGAGTTCAACATCACTCAGGTATTGTCCAGCCCCTATCTTCCTGCTTCACAGGGTTCTCTTCAACGTAGTCAACAAACAATTAAATCACTCCTAATGAAATTTTGCAATGCAACCATGAAAGACTGGGATAAACAACTTGACATCATCATGTGTATTTTCAGAAGTCTCCCAAATGAGTCTCTAGGAGTATCTCCTTATGAGATGCTCTACGGACGTAAGTGTCGTACTCCTCTCAAAGCTTTTAAAGACTCTCTACGTAATGCCACCTTCAGTGACCCTCAGAATGTGCCCCAATTTCTTCAAAACTTAAAACACATTCTAGAGAGAGTACGTAAATTTGCTAATGACAATCTATTGAAAGCTCAAGAGAGGATGAAGACTCATTTTGACCAACGCAGCAAAATCAGGAAATTTAAACCAGGAGACTTCGTGTTCGTATATTTTCCTATCCCAGGTTCTCCATTGCAAAATAAGTTTTCAGGACCATACCGCATCAAGGAGTGCAGAAAAAAAACACAACTACGTTCTTGAGACTCCAGATAGGCGGCGGAGAACCCAGTTGTGCCACGTCAATCTACTCAAGGAGTATAAAGGTATTCCCAAACTGTGTTAATGTCACTCTCCACTTTCAAAGATCCATACCATCACAGTGAGACCTTCCCTGCTTCTCGTCCGGAAAGCTCTGGCTCTGAGTCAGTGCCTTCCAACTCGGAAATCCGTAATGATCTTCCTAAAAAGTTACAAGACTATAATAGTGCTCCTTTGCTATGTTCTGATCCCATTCTCGCCTCTCCAGATATCACGAAGCCCTTCATCATCAAGGTCGACGCCAGTGGTACCGGCATCGGGGGCGTCCTACTACAACAACGAGGCGAGGAGGTTCTTCCTGTCAGCTACCAAAGCTACAAGTTGAAGCCTCACCAGAAGAACTACAGCATTATCGAAAAGGAACTCCTCTCCATCGTCCTGAATCTGTAACATTTCGAACCTTACCTACAGTGGAATCGGTCTATTACCATCTACTCGGACCACAATCCCCTACAGTTCCTACAATAGGCCCAATTCAGCAATCAACGTCTTCTACGCTGGGCATTGTACTAGCAAAATTTTAATCTAGAGATCTTCTACATCAAAGGTTCGGAAAACATCATAGCCGACGCCCTCTCCAGAGTCTACGAGGTAGAGACAGCTACTCCTACCTCTACACCAGCTACTGAAGTAACCTAACCTGTAAGAGCAGGCTTCGGGGGAGAGCTGTTACGATAATCTCCTTCAAGAGAGATTTGGCCTGCTCTTTCCTATCTCATGTTACTTCAGTACATCTACAACATCTAGATACTACAAGCAAGTGTTGTACATATTTAGTCAAATGCGTTTTGCCAGGCGCAAACGTATCATACACTCGCTCTCCACCTCCCCCCTCCCTCGTCGCCGATCACTAAACTAGTATTTCCAGCCTGTCTGCTTCTGATTGGTGAATCGACGTCTGCACCACTGCACTTCTGCACCTCAGCGCCATCTACCTTGCCGATGTCTGGGCCTGTACCAGCCATTGGAGTTAGAATATCCTGTGCTCTCACGCTGAAACAACCATCTGATATACGCTCCGTCTATTAGTGGATGTTCTCAGCCAGCGCTTTATTCTCAGCACCTGTTAATTTCATTTTGTCTTTATCCATTTTAGAGTAACGTCACCACTATATTATTTTATGTTATTTTTTGAATTTCTAATCTTGTGAGTTTGTGCTGTACATAGCCAAGGAATTGTCTTATTCTTAATTTATTTTCAATTAAAGTTTCATTGTTCATACTATTTGTTTTGCTTGTTTTGCCTTACTTTGCCACAGGACACAACAGCTACGCAGTCATCTTTTTGTTCTTAAATGAGATAGGCATTGACACCAGCCATTGGGAGGACTGCCGACCACCTACACTTCTTTTTCCATCACATTTAATGGGGGCCTGTCCTAGGAGCCTCACTCAGGTACTAGTACTATAACATCAATTTATGGTAAGTGTACTTGGCTTTGTTACAGTTGGTTTTCAATATTTTCATTACTTTTAATATATTATTTATGGTGCTGTGTATTTTGTGCTTTCCGAGGGTAACATATTGTGAGCGTTGGATAACTGTGGATTACGTGGTGACTGTAGGCCTCAGTCATTCTCTTAATTGGTCGTTCATCCCTAAGTGTTATTACTCGTGTATTCCACCTTTTTTGTCCCTAGGATATATCTCAAATTACGGCAGATCATCATTTTGGTACCCTGGTACTTTGATTTGTCTTCGGGTCAAAGCACCCTATCTTCTGCAATCCGACCAAAGGAGGATACAGAGGGCCATAGTTCCTCTAGCACGGACTACGCTGTTGAGTTGGGACCGCATTTCTCGTCACCAGTTGACACTCGCACCCCTATACGTCGGTCAGAGATGATGATATTTACTTAGGTAAGGAATTAGCTTTCTTTTTTCAGAGCACAAAGAACGCTAATACTGTAAGTATAATATAATTAAGTAGGAAACCCCTTGCTTTTGTCCTATAGAGACTCGGCAAGGTATCCCTACATACATGGACTACCCTGTTTACTTACGAAACAATTACAAGTTTCATTTGTTTTCGAAACTATCGGTTTAGTTTAATTAGTAGGATATTCTTGCCTTCATTCTCTTACATTGAGTACCGGGTACAAGATTTCCTGCGATTTTGATTGACTAATCATTTACCATACTAATATTAATGTTAATTGTTAACGATTAAATATCCACAGGATAGTTACCAGTTGCCACGTCATCCTGTTACTGACACTTAGAATATCACAAGTATATTCGTTGTATACTTATTTGCTATTTCAAAATGTTTCGTCTCTCAGCATTTCATAGTGAACCAGCAAGTGAAGTAGGGAACTTAAGTTGTGCCAAGAGGACCGAGTTACAAACTCTTGCACACGAGTATCAACAAGGTGCTCCGCCTGGAGCCAACAAAAATGACTTGCACAATCTTATCTTGGATTACCTCTTAGACGAAGGAATCATAGACTCTGATGTTCACGAAAACTATTCTATTGCCGATAAACATGCTCTGGCAGCTATGAAGCTGAAGCTCGAACTAGTAAACATAGAGCGGGAACAACAAAAAGAAGCTCTCCAGATAAGAGAACGTGAGGCTGCCCTAAGGAAAGAAGAACAGGAACGCGAGGCTGCCCTAAAGAAAGAGAAGGCGGCCCTACACCGTGAGCGGGGGAGGGCTGGAAGCAGCACATGTCTCTACATTTTCAGAACACAACCTCATTCTAGTTGAGGAATTTTTTAGACGTGCTCCCCCTTCCATCCGTTTATATTTAGCAGACAAAGAAGAAACCGACTACATCAGATGTGCGAAGTCGGCTGACACCTACAGCCTCATACACCGGCTAAAACCAGACCCACCTTCCAGTAAGAAGTCTTGGTATAGTTATGACAAAGTGAGTACCGATCAAGCAAGCTCACAATTGTATTGTAAGTATTGCAAACTCTATGGACATACCATAGATAAATGTGGGAAAGCTCAACACAATGGCTATAGTAAAACTCCTAAACCCAAACCGACTCCTCCTAAGCCTGTGATGAATGTTGGTGTTCCTGTTAATGATCTTTCTCTCTTCAGCAAACACCTGTATTCTGGAACTGTCTCTGCCAGCAGTACAGATTCGGAGGGACGTTTCAAATTGAAGATCTTGAGGAACACAGCGGCTCTTCAGTCAAAAATGTTGAAATCAGCTGTGCCTAACATCACCTACACCGGGGAAACCGTCCTTATCATTGACCTCACTGTTACCACTCCATATCCACTCGCCAGAGTCCACCTGGATTGTCCTTTCGTGACCGGTGAAGTCCAAGTCGCCATCAGGGAAAAGCCTTTCCCATGTCTGGAGTGCAACTTCTCCTGGGCAATGACTTGGCCAAGGATCTGCAACCTTCCAACCTGATCATCATGGACAAACCCCACGTGTGTAACACTGTAGTGGACAACCCCATCTTAAAGTATGTTCCAGCAGAGGTCCAAGAAAGTAATGAAGTTTCTCCTCCGGTTTTGGTGACCACCCGTGCACAAGCTGCACGCCCGCAACCAGCTGACTCTACTGCTACCGCTGTCCCTCAAGACCATCAGAACCTACCGCTGAATCTTGCCATGTTGGAGTTCCGTAAGTTACAGAGGGAGGATCCTTCATTAACACCATTATTCTTCCAGGCTGAGACTCAACCTGACAGTATCCCTTGGTTCTTCCTAGAGAATCAGTTGCTCTACCGCAGGTACAGACCCAGTAAGCTGTCGGAGGATGACGATTGGGCAAATGTCGAACAACTAGTGGTTCCCACCAGCCTACGACCCGATATTCTACACCTGGCCCACGGAGCACTTTCTCACTATGGTTTTAACAAAATCTAAGCTTTGCCTTAATTTGCCACAGGACACAACAGAAACGCAGTCACCATTTTTTTCTTAATTGTGATAGGCATTGACACCAGCCTTTGGGAGGACTACCAAACACCTACATTTCTTTTTTCCATCAAAATAGAAAATACATTAATTCATGAAAACTTGGCAAATTAGGCAAATCGGGATTTGCATAGTAGGCTGAAAAGTGCGTTCTGGCTACTAGGTACGACATATATATATATATATATATATATATATATATATATATATATATATATATATATATATATGTCGTACCTAGTAGCCAGAACTCACTTCTCAGCCTACTATGCAAGGCCCGATTTGCCTAATAAGCCAAGTTTTCCTGAATTAATATATTTTCTCTAATTTTTTCTTATGAAATGATAAAGCTACCCATTTCATTATGTATGAGGTAATTTTTTTTTATTGGAGTTAAAATTAACGTAGATATATGACCGAACCTAACCAACCCTACCTAACCTAACCTAACCTATCTTTATAGGTTAGGTTAGGTTAGGTAGCCGAAAAAGTTAGGTTAGGTAGGTTAGGTAGTCGAAAAACAATTAATTCATGAAAACTTGGCTTATTAGGCAAATCGGGCCTTGCATAGTAGGCTGAGAAGTGCGTTCTGGCTACTAGGTACGACATATATATATATATATATATGGCTACTAGATACGACATATATATATATATATATATATATATATATATATATATATATATATATATATATATATATATATATATATATATATATATATATGCAACAATGATCACAAAAACACTGATCCAAGTATGCAGAATAACCACATATGAAAAATAGAAAATGCTTAACGCGTTTTCGGCTAATTCGCCTTCATCAGAGCAAAGTAGAATGAAGATTCTACTTTGCTCTGATGAAGGCGAATTAGCCGAAAACGCGTTAAGCATTTTCTATTTTTCATATGTGGTTATTCTGCATATATATATATATATATATATATATATATATATATATATATATATATATATATATATCGATTATTCCCTTCGGGAATCTTAATTTATAAGATGAATAGGAAAACCAGGGATATACTGAACATCTTGTTTCAGATTCTTTACTTTAAAATGCATAACGTTTCGAATACTTCTCGTATTCATCATCAGATCTAAAAGAAAAACAGAAATCACAATCAAATAACTGGTAAACAAAGAACTCATACTGAATATAATTGCCTATCAAAGAAAGGAAAATGCTTAAAAAACAAAACACTTAAGCGCACTTAAAGTGATCAATACAAATAAAACTTATTAACTGTCACATATATAAAAGCTAATTTAAAAATCCATTAGACTACAAGACGAAATTTATAACTACTAAAACAAACCATTCTATTAAACTTACGTGAAGTGATCAGAAGTGAAACTTGATACCTAACACATAGATACTAAACACTATAACAAATATTCATATAATGACTACAAATCTACAAAAAATGTATATAAAATACAAACAGAATAAACGACAATTATAAAGTACTAACCAAAATCTTATAAAAACTCAAATATTAAATAAAATTAAATACCAAAAAATGTATTATATATCCTAAATAAAAGATTATAATAATGTACAATGTCAAGACTTGAAATAAGTAAGAAAGGGCAAAGGCATGATAAACTAAACAAAATTATAATAAAATTAAACTACCAGAATGAACTATAAATCAAATTACAGGTCCTACTGTGCACTATACAGTGTACAATTGAACAGCTGAAAGGTTGCTATTTAACAGAGGCCGCAGCTCCTTTATATATAAGGATTCCATTACTCTCAAATCTGACTGGCCATTCATACAAGTGTCCAGAATTTTAAAATCAGATTCCAGCAGAGAATGATTAAACTCATAACAATGGTTTCTAATCTCCGAAAATGCTGGTTTAGACAATGGTAATCCAGTCCTAAAAGATAATCCCCGGTGCTCAAGTATCCTAATCTTAAAGTTCCGAATGGAACTCCCGATATATCCAGCATTACAGCTGGAACAATTATACATATATACGACATTTGAGCACAAGGGGGTAGGCACTTTATCTTTAAATTTAAAATAAGAGCCTATGGTATTTGTGTTGACAAAAATAAATCTAAAGTCTACTTGAGGATAACACTGCTGCAACAGTCTCCTCAAACGACTCCTTACAGAAAAGCTAATACTGCCATAAAATGGTAATTTAATATATTTAAGATCCCTTTCCACTGTAGTAATCCTACACGATGGGTGAAACTTCTTATTTAAGAAATTCCTTATAAAAGTATAAACCATATGCAAAGGATAACCATTATTTGAAAAGAATTTCACAAGAAAATTAATTTCTTTATCAAAGTTATTCCAATTTGAACATAAAACAAATGCCCTATTCAGTAGAGTGTTAATTGCATTTTTCTTAAAATATCAGGAAAATGCAATTAACACTCTAATGAATAGGGCCTTTGTTTTATGTTCAAATTGGAATAACTTTGATAAAGAAATTAATTTTCTTGTGAAATTCTTTTCAAATAATGGTTATCCTTTGCATATGGTTTATACCTTTATAAGGAATTTCTTTAATAAGAAGTTTCACCCATCGTGTAGGATTACTACAGTGGAAAGGGATCTTAAATATATTATATTACCATTTTATGGCAATATTAGCTTTTCTGTAAGGAGTCGTTTGAGGAGACTGTTGCAGCAGTGTTATCCTCAAGTAGACTTTAGATTTATTTTTGTCATCACAAATACCATAGGCTCTTATTTTAAATTTAAAGATAAAGTGCCTACCCCCTTGTGCTCAAATGTCGTATATATGTATAATTGTTCCAGCTGTAATGCTGGATATATCGGGAGTTCCATTCGGAACTTTAAGATTAGGATACTTGAGCACCGGGGATTATCTTTTAGGACTGGATTACCATTGTCTAAACCAGCATTTTCGGAGATTAGAAACCATTGTTATGAGTTTAATCATTCTCTGCTGGAATCTGATTTTAAAATTCTGGACACTTGTATGAATGGCCAGTCAGATTTGAGAGTAATGGAATCCTTATATATAAAGGAGCTGCGGCCTCTGTTAAATAGCAACCTTTCAGCTGTTCAATTGTACACTGTATAGTGCACAGTAGGCCCTGTAATTTGATTTATAGTTCATTCTGGTAGTTTAATTTTATTATAATTTTGTTTAGTTTATCATGCCTTTGCCCTTTCTTACTTATTTAAAGTCTTGACATTGTACATTATTATAATCTTTTATTTAGTATATATAATACATTTTTTGGTATTTAATTTTATTTAATATTTGAGTTTTTATAAGATTTTGGTTAGTACTTTATAATTGTCGTTTATTCTGTTTGTATTTAATATACATTTTTTGTAGATTTGTAGTCATTATATGAATATTTGTTATAGTGTTTAGTATCTATGTGTTAGGTATCAAGTTTCACTTCTGATCACTTCACGTAAGTTAAATAGAATGGTTTGTTTTAGTAGTCATAAATTTCGTCTTATAGTCTAATGGATTTTTAAATTAGCTTTTATATATGTGACAGTTAATAAGTTTTATTTGTATTGATCACTTTAAGTGCGTGTTTTGTTTTTTAAGCATTTTCCTTTCTTTGATAGGTAATTATATTCAGCATGAGTTCTTTGTTTACTAGTTATTTGATTGTGATTTCTGTTTTTTCTTTTAGATCTGATGATGAATACGAGAAGTATTCGAAACGTTATGCATTTTAAAGTAAAGAATCTGAAACAAGATGTTCAGTATATCCCTGGTTTTCCTATTCATCTTAAAATATATATATATATATATATATATATATATATATATATATATATATATATATATATATATATATATATATTAGTATATATATATTAGTATATGGTAGTAGTCTTTGTTGTAAACATATATGTTGTTCAATATGACCGAAAGGGTAAGATTAATAATTCTAACACGAATCTTCTCTATATTTCTTACATTCTTCTTCACTGTCTAGCATAATTGAGAAATTAACTCTTCATAATTCATTCTTTATTTCTGGTCTGATGCCTGAACGCGTTTCGTAATGGTTATTACAATTTGAAAGCCTTAGTTTACACATAAAGTACATTCATACTAATACTCGTTTTGGGTGAGGTGATATGGCACAAAAGTTTTGGGTGAGGTGATATGGCACAAAAGTTTTGGGTGAGGTGATATGGCACAAAAGTTTTGGGTGAGGTGATATGGCACAAAAGTTTTGGGTGAGGTGATATGGCACAAAAGTTTGGGTGAGGTGATATGGCACAAAAGTTTTGGGTGAGGTGATATGGCACAAAAGTTTTGGGTGAGGTGATATGGCACAAAAGTTTTGGGTGAGGTGATATGGCACAAAAGTTTTGGGTGAGGTGATATGGCACAAAAGTTTTGGGTGAGGTGATATGGCACAAAAGTTTTGGGTGGGAGTGATATGGCACAAAAGTTTTGGGTGAGGTGATATGGCACAAAAGTTTTGGGTGAGGTGATATGGCACAAAAGTTTTGGGTGAGGTGATATGGCACAAAAGTTTTGGGTGAGGTGATATGGCACAAAAGTTTTGGGTGAGGTGATATGGCACAAAAGTTTTGGGTGAGGTGATATGGCACAAAAGTTTTGGGTGAGGTGATATGGCACAAAAGTTTTGGGTGAGGTGATATGGCACAAAAGTTTTGGGTGAGGTGATATGGCACAAAAGTTTCGGGTGAGGTGATATGGCACAAAAGTTTTGGGTGAGGCGATATGACACAAAAGTTTTGGGTGAGGTGATATGGCACAAAAGTTTTGGGTGAGGTGATATGGCACAAAAGTTTTGGGTGAGGTGATATGGCACAAAAGTTTTGGGTGAGGTGATATGGCACAAAAGTTTTGGGTGAGGTGACAAAGATATGACATAACACGAATCAACATAACATAAGACATTAGAACGGCATTTAGACACTTGTATAAGGAATCATTCAGAACTTTGTATACGACCTATGTCAGACCAATCCTGCAGTATGCAGCCCCATCATGGAGTCCATATCTAGTCAAGCATAAGACTAAACTGGAAAAGGTTCAAAGGTTTGCCACCAGACTAGCACCCGAGCTGAGAGGTATGAGCTACGAGGAAAGACTACAGGAGAGATTACAGGAGTTGAACCTCACGTCGCTAGAAAACAGAAGAGTTAAGGGGACATGATCACCACATTCAAGATTCTCAATGAAATTTATACTGTAGATAAGGACATGCCATTTAACAAAAGGAGCACACGCACTAGGTGACACAGGAGGAAATTAAATGCCGAAATGAGCCACAGAGATACTAGAAAGAACTTTTTTAGTGTCAGAGTGATTAAAAAATGGAATGCATTAGAA
>NW_025571682.1:12500-141565 GCF_020424385.1 Procambarus clarkii | reverse complement strand
ACTGTTCTTAACTCTGGCGGCCACTGTTCTCAACTCTGGCGGCCACTGTTCTTAACTCTGGCGGCCACTGTTCTCAACTCTGGTGGCCACTGTTCTCAACTCTGGCGGCCACTGTTCTCAACTCTGGCGGCCACTGTTCTTAACTCTGGTGGCCACTGTTCTCAACTCTGGCGGCCACTGTTCTTAACTCTGGTGGCCAATGTTCTTAACTCTGGTGGCCACTGTTCTTAACTCTGGTGGCCAATGTTCTTAACTCTGGTGGCCAATGTTCTTAACTCTGGCGGCCACTGTTCTTAACTCTGGCGGCCACTGTTCTCAACTCTGGCGGCCACTGTTCTTAACTCTGGTGGCCAATGTTCTTAACTCTGGCGGCCACTGTTTTTAACTAATGCGGCCACTATTTTAACTCTGGCGGAAACTGTTCTTAACTCTGACCGCCAGTGTTCTTTACTCTCGTGACCATTGTTCTTATCTCTGACAACCGATGTTCTTTTCTCTGGTGGTACCTGTTCTTAACCCTCGGTTCTTAACTATTGCGGCCACTGTTCTTAACCATTGCGGCCACTGTTCTTAACTCTGGCGGCCACTGTTCTCAACTCTGGCGGCCACTGTTCTTAACTCTGGTGGCCAATGTTCTTAACTCTGGCGGCCACTGTTTTTAACTGATGCGGCCACTATTTTAACTCTGGCGGAAACTGTTCTAAACTCTGACCGCCAATGTTCTTTACTCTCGTGACCATTGTTCTTATCTCTGACAACCGATGTTCTTTTCTCTGGTGGTACCTGTTCTTAACCCTCGGATCTTAACTATTGCGGCCACTGTTCTTAACTATTGCGGCCACTGTTCTTAACTATTGCGTCCACTGTTCTTAACTATTGCGGCCTCTGTTCTTAACTCTGGCGGCCACTGTTCTTAACTCTGGTGGCCAATGTTCTTAACTCTGGCGGCCACTGTTCTTAACTCTGGCGGCCACTGTTCTTAACTCTGGTGGCCACTGTTCTTAACTCTGGCGGCCACTGTTCTCAACTCTGGCGGCCACTGTTCTTAACTCTGGCGGCCACTGTTCTCAACTCTGGCGGCCACTGTTCTCAACTCTGGCGGCCACTGTTCTCAACTCTGGTGGCCACTGTTCTCAACTCTGGCGGCCACTGTTCTCAACTCTGGCGGCCACTGTTCTTAACTCTGGTGGCCACTGTTCTCAACTCTGGCGGCCACTGTTCTTAACTCTGGTGGCCAATGTTCTTAACTCTGGTGGCCACTGTTCTTAACTCTGGTGGCCAATGTTCTTAACTCTGGTGGCCAATGTTCTTAACTCTGGCGGCCACTGTTCTTAACTCTGGCGGCCACTGTTCTCAACTCTGGCGGCCACTGTTCTTAACTCTGGTGGCCAATGTTCTTAACTCTGGCGGCCACTGTTTTTAACTAATGCGGCCACTATTTTAACTCTGGCGGAAACTGTTCTTAACTCTGACCGCCAGTGTTCTTTACTCTCGTGACCATTGTTCTTATCTCTGACAACCGATGTTCTTTTCTCTGGTGGTACCTGTTCTTAACCCTCGGTTCTTAACTATTGCGGCCACTGTTCTTAACTCTGGCGACCACTGTTCTTATCTCTGGCAGTCACTGTTCTATATTCTGATGGGCACTGTTCTAGGCTCTGACGGCAACTGTCCTTAACTCTGGCGGCAACTGTTCTTAACTCTGGCGGCCACTGTTCTTTACTCTGACCGCCTCTGTTCTTAACTCTGACAGCCGATAATATTTACTCTGGAGCCAACTGTTCTTAACCTATTGTCCTTAACTATTGCGGCCACTGTTCTTAACTCTGATGGTCACTGTTCTTAACTCTGGCAGCAACTGTTCTTAATTCTTGGGGAAAGCGTTCTTGACCCTGGTGTCCAATGTTCTCCACTCTAGCGGCCACTGTTCTTAACTCAGGAGGCCACTGTTTTTAACTCTAGTGGACACTGTTTATAACTCTGTCGGACACCGTTCATAACTATGGCGGCCACTGTTCTTAACTCTGGCGGGCACTGTTCTCAACTCTTAAGGCCACTGTTCTTAACTCTGGCAGCCACTGTTCTTAACTATTGCGGCCACTATTCTTAACTCTGGCGGCCACTGTTCCTAACGTTAGCAGCAACTGTTCTTAACTTTGGCGGTTAAGGTTCTTAACTCTGGCGGCCACTGTTCTTAACTCTGGCGGCCACTGTTCTAAACTCGTGCAGCCTCTGTTCTTTACTCTGGCGACCACTGTTCTTAACTGTGGCGGCCACGGTTCTTAACTTTGGCGACCTCTGTTCGTAACTATTGGCGCCACTGTTCTTAACTCTAGCGGCCACTGTTCTTAACACTGATGGCCACTGTTGTTAACTCTGGCGCCACTGTTCTTAACTCTGGCGGCCACTGTTCCTAACTATTGCGGCTACTGTTCTTAACTCATGTGGCCACTATTCTTAATTATTGCAGCCACTGTTCTTACCTTTGGTGGCCACTTTTCTTAACTGTGGCGGCCACTGTTCCTCACTCTGACGGCCACTGTTCTTAAATATGGCAGCCACTGTTCTTAGCTCTGACAGCTACTGTTCTTTACTCTGCTGGCAACTGTTCTTAATCTTGGCGGTTCTGTTCTTAACTCTGACGGCCACTGTTCTTAACTCTGGCGGCCACTGTTCTTAACCCCTGGCGGCCACTATTCTTAACTCTGACCGACAATGTTCTTTTCTCTGGTGGCTACTGTTCTTAACACTTTAGTGCGTGCGGCACTCGTGAAAAAAAAAGCACCTTGTGCGCGCGGCGTTCTGCGCGCTCAAGCGTAAACACAAAAAAGTGTATAATCTTTTCCTGCTCCTAACATCAATTCACGAGCTACGTTTTTCATTTTGGTATCAATGCGTTGGCAATAAAATTCTCTACAAGATCATATGCATAAAATGTCACCAAAGCATTTGCTATCCCACCACTAAGTAAATAAACACGAAGATGACTCGCCGTGACACCCAAACAGGATGTAAATGTTCATACTCTTTCGTTTGTTGGAAGCCTCACAGTCATCCTACAGCGCTTATTTTGATATCACTGAACTCGCAATAAAATTCCCCACCCAGACATATGCCTATCAATGTCTAATTATGTTCTGCACGAGTGTGGGAACTGGGCGAAGCGTTCGCCGTGATTTCAGCAGCGACGACACTGTTGTGATGCAGCGCTTTGAAAGTTTATACTTATTTCACTGTCCTGACATTATTTCTCGAGCTACGTATTTCATTTTTATAGCAATGTGTTCGCAATAGAAAGTTCTATAAGAACATGGGTAGAATTGGCCAACAGAGCGTAAAATAAGTTTGCGGCGAATAAAATCTTACGCGAATCTTACGCGTGTTTGTACCCGTGAGCGTAAAAAGTTTTTACTTTGCTCATGTTTTTTCAAGTTTATACTTGATTCACACCGTTTTTTTTGTTTGTATAGTGTTCGGAATAAAATTCTCTACACAGACATATGCATATAAATGTAGAATCATGATCGCGGCCAACACATGAGTGTGTGGAGTGGGCGATTACCCTCGTTGTGTCACCAACTCAATAGTCTCTCCTCTAAGTTACAATACACTGCCGTTTTCTCAAATAGGCTCTGTGCCTTTTAGAGAAAACAACAATTTAATGGCAAACATATTCATACAAACCCCAAGTCGACCGAGTAGTAAATACCCAATATAAAACACGGTCCGTAAATTTACGTCGTGATCCGACAAGCGGTTAAGCAAAACGCCCGTAATTCCAAGAGGAAAATCCAGAGAAGTGTTAACCTTCTGTTCCTAACTATTGCGGCCACTGTTTTTATCTTTGGCGGCCACTGTTCTTATCTCTGGCAGCAATTGTTCTTAACTGTGATGGCCACTGTTCTTAACTCTGTCGGCAACTATTCTTCACCCTGGTTGTCAATGTTCTTGAACCTGGCGGCCACTGTTCTTAACTCTGGCGGTAAATGTTCTTCACTCTGGCGGCCACTGTTCTCAACTCTGGAGGCCACTGTTCTTAACTCTGGAGGCCACTGTTTTTAACTCTGGCGGCCACTGTTCTTAACTCTGGCGGCAAATGTTCTTCACTCTGGCGGCCACTGTTCTCAACTCTGGAGGCCACTGTTCTTAACTCTGGCGGCCACTGTTCTTAACTCTGGCGGCCACTGTTCTTAACTCTGGCGGCCACTGTTCTTAACTCTGGCGGCCACTGTTCTTAACTCTGGAGGCCACTGTTCTTAACTATTTTGGCCACTGTTCTTAACTGTGGCGGCTACTGTTCTTAACTCTGGCGGCCACTGTTCTTAACTCCTGCGGCAACTGTTCTTAACTATTGCAGCCACTGTTCTTAACTTTGGCGGCCACTGTTCTTAACTATTTTGGCCACTGTTCTTAACTATTGCAGCCACTGTTCTTAACTCTGACCGCCACTGTTCTTTACTCTTGTGACCACTGTTCTTATCTCTGACAGCCGATGTTCTTTACTCTGGCGGCCACTGTTCGTAACTCTGCGGCCACTGTTCTTAACTCTGGCGTCCGATGTTCTTAACTCTGGCGGCCGCTGTTCTTAAGTCTGGCGGCCGCTGTTCTTAACTCTGGCGGCAACTGTTCTTAACTCTGGCGGCCACTGTTCTTAACTCTGGCGTCCACTGTTCTTAACTCTGGCACTCGCTGTTCTTAACTCTGGCAGCCACTGTTCTTAACTCTGGCGGCCACTGTTCTTAACTCTGGCGGCCGCTGTTCTTAACTGTTGCGGCCACTGGCGGCCACTGTTCTTAACTGTGGCGGCTACTGTTCTTAACTCAGGCGGTCACTGTTCTTAACTCTGACGGCAACCGTTCTTAACTCAGGCGGTCACTGTTCTTAACTCTGACGGCCGCTGTTCTTAACTCTGACGGCCGCTGTTCTTAACTCTGTCGGTAACTGTTCTTAACTCTGGCTGCCACTGTTCTTAACTCTGGCGGTCACTGTTCTTTACTCTGGCGGTCACTGTTCTTAACTCTGACGGCCACTGTTCTTAACTCTGGTGGTCACTGTTCTTAACTCTGGCGCCACTGTTCTTAACTCTGGCGGCCACTGTTCTTAACTCTGACGGCCGCTGTTCTTAACTCTGGCGGTCACTGTTCTTAACTCTGACGGCCGCTGTTCTTAACTCTAGCGGCCACTGTTCTTAACTCTGGCGGCCACTGTTCTTAACTCTGACGGCCACTGTTCTTAACTCTGACGGCCACTGTTCTTAACTCTGGCGGCCACTGTTCTTAACTCTGGCGGCCACTGTTCTTAACTCTGTCGGCCACTGTTCTTAACTCTGGCGGCCACTGTTCTTAACTCTGGCGGCCACTGTTCTTAACTCTGACGGCCACTGTTCTTTAACTCTGACGGCCACTGTTCTTAACTCTGTCGCCCGCTGTTCTTAACTCTGGCGGCCACTGTTCTTAACTCTGACGGCCACTGTTCTTAACTCTGACGGCCACTGTTCTTAACTCTGGCGGCCACTGTTCTTAACTCTGTCGCCCGCTGTTCTTAACTCTGGCGGCCACTGTTCTTAACTCTGGCGGCCACTGTTCTTAACTCTGACGGCCACTGTTCTTAACTCTGGCGGCCACTGTTCTTAACTCTGGCGGCCACTGTTCTTATCTCTGACAGCCGATGTTCTTACTCTGGCGGCCACTGTTCTTAACTCTGGCGGCCACTGTTCTTAACTCTGGCGGCCACTGTTCTTAACTCTGGCGGCCACTGTTCTTAACTCTGGCGGCCACTGTTCTTAACTCTGGCGGCCACTGTTCTTAACTCTGGCGGCCACTGTTCTTAACTCTGACGGCCACTGTTCTTAACTCTGGCGGCCACTGTTCTTAACTCTGGCGGCCGCTGTTCTTATCTATGGCGGCCACTGTTCTTAACTCTGGTGGCTACTGTTCTTAACTCTGGTGGTCACTGTTCTTAACTCTGGTGGCCACTGTTCTTAACTCTGGCGGCCGCTGTTCTTAACTCTGTCGGCCACTGTTCTTAACTCTTGCGGCCGCTGTTCTTAACTATGGCGGCCACTGTTCTTAACTCTGGCGGCCACTGTTCTTAACTCTGTCGGCCGCTTGTCTTAACTCTGGCGGCCACTGTTCTTAACTCTGTCGGCCGCTGTTCTTAACTCTGGCGGCCGCTGTTCTTAACTCTGGTGGCCGCTGTTCTTAACTCTGTCGGCCGCTGTTCTTAACTCTGGCTGCCGCTGTTCTTAACTCTGGCGGCACTGTTCTTAACTCTGGCGGCCACTGTTCTTAACTCTGGCGGCCGCTGTTCTTAACACTGGCGGCTGCTGTTCTTAACTCTGGCGGCAGCTGTTCTTAACTCCGGCGGCCGCTGTTCTTAACTCTGACGGCCGCTGTTCTTAACTCTGGCGGCAACTGTTCTTAACTCTGGCGGCCACTGTTCTTAACTCTGGCTGTTCTTAACCACTGTTCTTAACTCTGGCGGCCACTGTTCTTAACTCTGGCGGCCACTGTTCTTAACTCTGACGGCCACTGTTCTTAACTCTGGCGGCCACTGTTCTTAACTCTGGCGGCCACTGTTCTTAACTCTGGCGGCCACTGTTCTTAACTCTGGCGGCCGCTGTTCTTAACTCTGGCGGCCACTGTTCTTAACTCTGGCGGCCGCTGTTCTTAACTCTGGCGGCCGCTGTTCTTAACTCTGGCGGCCGCTGTTCTTAACTCTGGCGGCCACTGTTCTTAACTCTGGCGGCTACTGTTCTTAACTCTGGCGGCCACTGTTCTTAACTCTGACGGCCACTGTTCTTAACTCTGGCGGCCACTGTTCTTAACTCTGGCGGCCACTGTTCTTAACTCTGGCGGCCGTTGTTCTTAACTCTGGCGGCCACTTTTCTTAACTCTGGCGGCCACTGTTCTTAACTCTGGCGGCCACTGTTCTTAACTCTGGCGGCCACTGTTCTTAACTCTGGCGGCCACTGTTCTTAACTCTGGCGGCCACTGTTCTTAACTCTGGTGGCCACTGTTCTTAACTCTGGCGGCCACTGTTCTTAACTCTGGTGGTCACTGTTCTTAACTCTGGCGCCACTGTTCTTAACTCTGGCGGTCACTGTTCTTAACTCTGACGGCCACTGTTCTTAACTCTGGCGGCCACTGTTCTTAACTCTGGCGGCCACTGTTCTTAACTCTGGCGGCCACTGTTCTTAACTCTGACGGCCACTGTTCTTAACTCTGGCGGCCACTGTTCTTAACTCTGGCGGCCACTGTTCTTAACTCTGACGGCCACTGTTCTTAACTCTGGCGGCCACTGTTCTTAACTCTGGCGGCCACTGTTCTTAACTCTGGCGGCCACTGTTCTTAACTCTGGCGGCCACTGTTCTTAACTCGGGCGGCCACCGTTCTTAACTCTGGCGGCCACTGTTCTTAACTCTGGCGGCCACTGTTCTTAACTCTGGCGGCCACTGTTCTTAACTCTGGCGGCCACTGTTCTTAACTATGGCGGCCACTGTTCTTAACTCTGGCGGCCACTGTTCTTAACTCTGGTGGCCACTGTTCTTAACTCTGGTGGCCACTGTTGTTAACTCTGGCGGCCACTGTTCTTAACTCTGGTGGCCACTGTTCTTAACTCTGGCGGCCGCTGTTCTTAACTCTGGCGGCCGCTGTTCTTAACTCTGGCGGCCGCTGTTCTTAACTCTTACGGCCGCTGTTCTTAACTCTGGTGGCCGCTGTTCTTAACTCTGGTGGCCGCTGTTCTTAACTCTGGCGGCCGCTGTTCTTAACTCTGGCGGCCGCTGTTCTTAACTCTGGTGGCCGCTGTTCTTAACTCTGGCGGCCGCTGTTCTTAACTCTGGTGGCCGCTGTTCTTAACTCTGGCGGCCGCTGTTCTTAACTCTGGTGGCCGCTGTTCTTAACTCTGGTGGCCGCTGTTCTTAACTCTGGCGTCACTGTTCTTTACTCTGGTGGCCACTGTTCTTAACTCTGACGGCTTAACTCTGACGGCCACTGATCTTAACTCTGGCGGCCACTGTTCTCTTAACTCTGGCCGCTGGTCCTCTGGCGGCCACTGTTCTTAACTCTGTCGGCCGCTGTTCTTAACTCTGGCGGCCGCTGTTCTTAACTCTGGCGGCCGCTGTTCTTAACTCTGGCTGCGGCCGCTGTTCTTATATCTGGCTTCCGCTGTTCTTAACTCTAGTGTCCTCTGTTCTTAACTCTTGTAGCCGCTGTTCTTAACTCTAACGGCCGCTGGTCTTAACTCTGGCGGCCACTGTTCTTAACTCTGTCGGCCGCTTGTCTTAACTCTGGTGGCCACTGTTCTTAACTCTGTCGGCCGCTGTTCTTAACTCTGGCGGCCGCTGTTCTTAACTCTGGCTGCCGCTGATCTTAACTCTGGCGGCCACTGTTCTTAACTCTGTTGGCCACTGTTTTTATCTCTGGCTGTTCTTAACTCTGGCGGCCGCTGTTCTTAACTCTGCGGCCACTGTTCTTAACTCTGGCGTCCACTGTTCTTAACTCTGATGTTCTTAACTCTGGCGGCCGCTGTTCTTAAGTCTGGCGGCCGCTGTTCTTAACTCTGGCGGCTGCTGTTCTTAACTCTGGCGGCCACTGTTCTTAACTTTGGCAGCCACTGTTCTTAACTCTGGCACCCGCTGTTCTTAGCTCTGGCAGGCACTGTTCTTAACTCTGGCGGCCGCTGTTCTTAACTCTGGCGGCCGGTGTTCTTAACTCTGGCGGCCGCTGTTCTTAACTCTGGCGGCCGCTGTTCTTAACTCTGGCGGCCACTGTTCTTAACTCTGGCGGCCACTGTTCTTAACTGTGGCGGCTACTGTTCTTAACTCAGGCGGTCACTGTTCTTAACTCTGACGGCAACCGTTCTTAACTCAGGCGGTCACTGTTCTTAACTCTGACGGCCGCTGTTCTTAACTCTGTCGGTAACTGTTCTTAACTCTGGCTGCCACTGTTCTTAACTCTGGCGGTCACTGTTCTTTACTCTGGCGGTCACTGTTCTTAACTCTGACGGCCACTGTTCTTAACTCTGGTGGTCAAACTCTGGCGCCACTGTTCTTAACTCTAGCGGCCACTGTTCTTAACTCTGGCGGCCACTGTTCTTAACTCTGGCGGTCACTGTTCTTAACTCTGGCGGTCACTGTTCTTAACTCTGGCGGCCACTGTTCTTAACTCTGGCGGCCACTGTTCTTAACTCTGGCGGCCACTGTTCTTAACTCTGGCGGCCACTGTTCTTAACTCTGACGGCCACTGTTCTTAACTCTGTTCTTAACTCTGCGGCCACTGTTCTTAACTCTGGCGGCCACTGTTCTTAACTCTGACGGCCACTGTTCTTAACTCTGACGGCCACTGTTCTTAACTCTGGCGGCCACTGTTCTTAACTCTGGCGGCCACTGTTCTTAACTCTGACGGCCACTGTTCTTAACGGCGGCCACTGTTCTTAACTCTGACGGCCACTGTTCTTAACTCTGGCGGCCACTGTTCTTAACTCTGACGGCCACTGTTCTTAACTCTGGCGGCCACTGTTCTTAACTCTGACGGCCACTGTTCTTAACTCTGGCGGCCACTGTTCTTAACTCTGGCGGCCACTGTTCTTAACTCTGGCGGCCACTGTTCTTAACTCTGACGGCCACTGTTCTTAACTCTGGCGGCCACTGTTCTTAACTCTGGCGGCCACTGTTCTTAACTCTGGCGGCCACTGTTCTTAACTCTGGCGGCCACTGTTCTTAACTCTGGCGGCCACTGTTCTTAACTCTGGCGGCCACTGTTCTTAACTCTGGCGGCCACTGTTCTTAACTCTGGCGGCCACTGTTCTTAACTCTGGCGGCCACTGTTCTTAACTCTGACGGCCACTGTTCTTAACTCTGACGGCCACTGTTCTTAACTCTGGCGGCCACTGTTCTTAACTCTGACGGCCACTGTTCTTAACTCTGGCGGCCACTGTTCTTAACTCTGGCGGCCACTGTTCTTAACTCTGACGGCCACTCACCTCTGGAGTTCGTATCACGTGATCCAGCCAAGACATGAGTATTGCCTTGTAAAGTTCAAATTAATATATCACACGGGTTCCTATAGCCATGATTAATGATCACATATCATCCAATTTTTATTATCACAGTTAAACAGACGGTTTATTGTGATTATTCTCGTGGAAATGTTAATCATGTTTGGACATTGTAGTTACAACAAAAATAATACTGACTGTTACAGCGACAGTGTTGGAGACAGTGTGAAGAAGAGTATGCAGCATTGCTACAGTGGATCAGGGAGGGAAATACTGGACGTCTTGCGGGCAGCATCCCCCTGGTGTATGACGGCCACCAGCAGGACCACACTGGCAGGACTCTCCTCCACTGGGCGGCGGAGCTCGGCCCGGCCCGGGTGGTGAAGGTCCTCCTGGAGGTGTGCCGGGTGTACCCACACGTCCTGACCTGGGCTGGGGAGACCCCTGCTGACCTGGCACTGCGGGCAGGTCATCTCCAGGTCATCAACACTCTCCACAGTTACCACAGGTCCAAGGTTAGTTATGTGTTAATGTTGGTAAACAGATGTCTTAACCGTTGTCAGTATTCACCACGACTGGTGACTGTCACACCTGCACGACTTAGGCTTGGTGATGACGCCCGCGTCATGTAAACTGACGCGGGCGTCAATTTATATGACGTGGGCGAGGATCACTAACTCCTCAGAGCTTCAATAGTAGTCAGGGGAAGGCGAAAACTCCAGCATGGTAGCAGAAGTTGCCTATGGACTCTTTCCTTATTATGACTACTCGATAGCCCAGTCGGTAGAGCTTCGGCCTCACATACGTGGGGTCCGCGGTTCAAGTCTCCGACAGCCCAGGTGAATTAAATGTTTATTTCCAACATTAGAAGTTTAAATGACAATTTTTAAGTATCATTATTACTGAGAAAATCCACAGGAGCCGTGATGAGGATTCGAACCTATGCGCTGTGCATCACGGCTCCTACGGATTTTCTCACTGATGCAGTCATGTTAGTGTGATTACTCTCTTTATTTTTATTTATATAGTCGTAATGGCTTGGCGCTTCTTCCTCATAGTTCCCATCCCTTCTCTGTGTATTATTATTATAATTAAAGCCACGTCCATAGTTTTATACTTCAGCCCAAAACAAAGTCATAGTTATAGTAAACTCTCAGTGTATATACACCAGGAAGTTGGGTATACATCTCAGTGTATATACACCAGGAAGTTGGGTATACATCCCGGTGTATATACACAGGGAAGTGGGGTATACATCTCAGTGTATATACACCAGGAAGTTGGGTATACATCCCGGTGTATATACACCAGGAAGTTGGGTATACATCTCAGTGTATATACACCAGGAAGTTGGGTATACATCTCAGTGTATATATACACAGGGAAGTGGGGTATACATCTCAGTGTATATACACAGGGAAGTGGGGTATACATCTCAGTGTATATACACAGGGAAGTTGGGTATACATCTCAGTGTATATACACAGGGAAGTGGGGTATACATCTCGGTGTATATATATATACACAGGGAAGTGGGGTATACATCTCGGTGTATATATACACTCGGTGTAGGGAGTGGGGTATACATCTCAGGTATATACACCAGGAAGTGGGGTAAGTGGGGTATACATGAAGTTGGGTATACATCTCGGTGTATATACACCAGGAAGTTGGGTATACATCTCGGTGTATATACACCGGGAAGTGGGGTATACATCTCATTGTATATACACCAGGAAGTGGGGTATACATCTCAGTGTATATACACAAGGAAGTGGGGTATACATCTCAGTGTATATACACCGGGAAGTTGGGTATACATCTCAGTGTATATATATATACACAGGGAAGTTGGGTATACATCTCAGTGTATATACACAGGGAAGTTGGGTATACATCTCAGTGTATATATATATACACAAGGAAGTGGGGTATACATCTCGGTGTATATACACCGGGAAGTGGGGTATACATCTCAGTGTATATATACAGGGAAGTGGGGTATACATCTCGGTGTATATACACAGGGAAGTGGGGTATACATCTCAGTGTATATATACACAGGGAAGTGGGGTATACATCTCAGTGTATATATACACAGGGAAGTGGGGTATACATCTCAGTGTATATATACACAGGGAAGTGGGGTATACATCTCAGTGTATATATACACAGGGAAGTGGGGTATACATCTCAGTGTATATGGTGGTATATGGTGGTGAATAGGGGGTCTGACAGCTGAATGGATAGCGCTCGGGATTCGTCGTCCTGAGGTTTCAAGTTCGATCCCCGGTGAAGCCGGAAACAAATGGGCAGAGTTTCTTTCACCCTGATGCATCTGTTCACCTAGCAGTAAATAGGTACCTGGGAGTTAGATAGCTGCTACGGGTTGCTTCCTGGAAGTGTGTAACAAGAAGGAGGCCTGGTCGAGGACCGGGCCGCTGGGACGCTAAGCCCCGAAATCCTCTCAAGATAACCTCAAGATATATACTAAGAAGTGGGGTAAACATCTGGGTGTATATAAACAGACAAGTGAGGTATACATCTGTGAGTATACACCAGCTCAATAGTATACTCCACTTAACAACATAACTACCCGCTGTTCACTCAGTAACAAGGTAAAGAACATAATTATGAACTACAAACTGTAACATTCACATATAAACAAGAATTATGGAACTGTTCTTGAGACAAATTTCCCGTGACTAATTATCTGAATATTTTGTCTTGTGTTTTGGGTTTGTTAAACATAGTTATTGATGCGTTGTTTTCTTGACGTAATGTCTTGGTATAAACACAATGTGATTATTGTTTTTGAGCTTTTGCTGAATGTTATATCAGTGCTAAATACAACATGATTAATGATGTAAAACATTTTCATCAATGTTGCATCAATGATAAACACAAGATGATTAATGCTGTTAAGCATTTTTAACAATGTTAAATCAATATTACAGACAATATGGTTAAGACAGATAAGACAACTTGACCAGAGTTTCCATAATGTTAATCATGTTGTTGTTTGTTGTTTAAGATTCAGCTACTGGGAACTAAACGTTCCAAGTAGCACGGGCTATGGTGAGCCCGTAGTGGACTTACCTTGCACAGGAGCGGGACTGTCGTTAAACATGTATATTAAACTCCTCGCCAGGTTCTCTACACACAAGTGACAATATACATCAGGTATACATATTGTCACAGTGAGCCTCAGTCTACGAGATCAGGACTCTCAGTCTACGAGTCAGGACTCTCAGTCTACGAGGTCATGACTCTCAGTCTACGAGGTCAGGACTCTCAGTCTACGAGGTCAGGACTCTCAGTCAATGAGGTCAGGACTCTCAGTGAGGTCAGGACTCTCATGAGGTCAGGACCCTCAGTCACTGAGGTCAGGACTGAGTCAATGAGGTCAGGACTCTCAGTCTACGAGGTCAGGACTCTCAGTCTACGAGGTCAGGACTCTCAGTCAATGAGGTCAGGACTCTCAGTCAATGAGGTCAGGACTCTCAGTCTACGAGGTCATGACTCTCAGTCAATGAGGTCAGGACTCTCAGTCTATGAGGTCAGGACTCTCAGTCTACGAGGTCAGGACTCTCAGTCTACGAGGTCAGGACTCTCAGTCAATGAGGTCAGGACTCTCAGTCTAGGTCAGAGGTCAGGACTCTCAGTCAATGAGGTCAGGACTCTCAGTCAATGAGGTCAGGACTCTCAGTCAATGAGGTCAGGACTCTCAGTCAATGAGGTCAGGACTCTCAGTCAATCAGGACAGGACTCTCAGGTCAGGACTCTCAGTCTACGAGGTCAGGACTCTCAGTCTACGAGGTCATGAGTCTACGAGGTCAGGACTCTCAGTCTACGAGGTCATGAGGTCAGGACTCTCAGTCTACGAGGTCAGGACTCTCAGTCTACGAGGTCAGGACTCTCAGTCTACGAGGTCAGGACTCTCAGTCTACGAGGTCAGGACTCTCAGTCTACGAGGTCAGGACTCTCAGTCAATGAGGTCAGGACTCTCAGTCTATGAGGTCAGGACTCTCAGTCTACGAGGTCAGGACTCTCAGTCAATGAGGTCAGGACTCTCAGTCAATGAGGTCAGGACTCTCAGTCTACGAGGTCAGGACTCTCAGTCAATGAGGTCAGGACTCTCAGTCTACGAGGTCAGGACTCTCAGTCTACGAGGTCAGGACTCTCAGTCTACGAGGTCAGGACTCTCAGTCAATGAGGTCAGGACTCTCAGTCTAAGGTCAGAGGTCAGGACTCTCAGTCTACGAGGTCAGGACTCTCAGAGGTCAGGACAGTCTACGAGGTCAGGACTCTCAGTCTACGAGGTCAGACTCTCAGTCTACGTCAGGACTCTCAGTCTACGAGGTCAGGACTCTCAGTCTACGAGGTCAGGACTCTCAGTCTACGAGGTCAGGACTCTCAGTCTACGAGGTCAGGACTCTCAGTCTACGAGGTCAGGACTCTCAGTCTACGAGGTCAGGACTCTCAGTCTACGAGGTCAGGACTCTCAGTCTCAGTCTACGAGGTCAGGACTCTCAGTCTACGAGGTCAGGACTCTCAGTCACGATGAGTCTACGAGGTCAGGACTCAGTCTACGAGGTCAGGACTCTCAGTCTACTCAGTCTACGAGGTCAGGACTCTCAGTCTACGAGGTCAGGACTCTCAGTCTACGAGGTCAGGACTCATCAGTCTACGAGGTCAGGACCCTCAGTCTACGAGGTCATGACCCTCTCAGTCATACGAGGTCAGGACGAGGTCTCAGTCTACGAGGTCAGGACCCTCAGTCTACGAGGTCAGGACTCTCAGTCTACGAGGTCAGGTCTACGAGGTCATGACCCTCAGTCTACTCAGTCTACGAGGTCAGGACCTCAGTCTACGAGGTCAGGACCCTCAGTCTACGAGGTCAGGACCCTCAGTCTACGAGGTCATGACCCTCAGTCTACGAGGTCAGTCTACGAGGTCATGACCCTCAGTCTACGAGGTCAGGACATGACCCTCAGTCTACCTCAGTCTACGAGGTCAGGACCCTCAGTCTACGAGGTCATGACCTCAGTCAGTCTACGAGGTCATGACCCTCAGTCTACGAGGTCAGGACCCTCAGTCACGAGGTCATGACCCTCAGTCTACGAGGTCATGACCCTCAGTCTACGAGGTCACCCATGACCCTCAGTCTACGAGGTCATGACCCTCAGTCTACGAGGTCATGACCCTCAGTCTACGAGGTCAGGACAGTCTACGAGGTCATGACCCTCAGACCATGACCCTCAGCCTCAGTCTACGAGGTCAGGACTCTCAGTCTACGAGGTCATGACCCTCAGTCTACGAGGTCATCCCTCAGTCTACGAGGTCATCAGTCTACCATGACCCTCAGTCTACGAGGTCATGACCCTCAGTCTACGAGGTCATGTCTACGAGGTCAGACCCTCAGTCTACTCAGTCTCAGTCTACGAGGTCATCAGTCTACGAGGTCAGGACTCAGTCTACCCTCAGAGGTCATGACCCTCAGTCTACGAGGTCATGACCCTCAGACGAGGTCATGACTCAGTCTACGAGGTCATCAGTCTACGAGGTCATGACCCTCAGTCTACGAGGTCATGACCCTCAGTCAGTCTACGAGGTCATGACGAGGTCAGGACTCAGTCTACGAGGTCATGACCCTCAGTCTACGAGGTCATGACCCTCAGTCTACGAGGTCAGGACCCTCAGTCTACGAGGTCATGACCCTCAGTCTACGAGGTCATGACCCTCAGTCTACGAGGTCAGGACCCTCAGTCTACGAGGTCAGGACCCTCAGTCTACGAGGTCATGACCCTCAGTCTACGAGGTCATGACCCTCAGTCTACGAGGTCATGACCCTCAGTCTACGAGGTCATGACCCTCAGTCTACGAGGTCATGACCCTCAGTCTACGAGGTCATGACCCTCAGTCTACGAGGTCATGACCCTCAGTCTACGAGGTCATGTCTACGAGGTCATGACCCTCAGTCAGTCTACGAGGTCATGACCCTCAGTCTACGAGGTCATGACTCAGTCTACGAGGTCATGACCCTCAGTCTACGAGGTCATGACCCTCAGTCTACGTCTAGGTCATGACCCTCAGTCTACGAGGTCATGACCCTCAGTCTACGAGGTCATGACCCTCAGTCTACGAGGTCATGTCAGTCTACGAGGTCATGACTCACCTCAGTCTACGAGGTCATGACCTCGCCTATGTTGTGCTTGCGGCCTAGCTGGTTGAGCTCTGGCTCTTTGGTCCCGCCTCTCAACTATCAATCAACTGGTGTACAGATTCCTGAGCCTACTGGGCTCTATCATATCTACATTTGAAACTGTGTATGGAGTCAGCCTCCACCACATCACTTCCTAATGCATTGCACTTGTTTACTACTCTGACACTGAAAAAGTTCTTTCAAATGTCTCTGTGGCTCATTTGGGTACCAAGTTTCCACCTGTGTCCCCTTGTTCGTGTTCCACCCGTGCTGAAGAGTTTGTCTTTGGCCACCCTGTCAATTCCCCTGAGAATTTTGCAGGTGGTTATCTTGAGGTTATCTTGAGATGATTTCGGGGCTTTTTAGTGTCCCCGCGGCCCGGTCCTCGACCAGGCCTCCACCCCCAGGAAGCAGCCTGTGACAGCTGACTAACACCCAAGTACCTATTTTACTGCTAGGTAACAGCGGCATAGGGTGAAAGAAACTCTGCCCAATGTTTCTCGCCGGCGCCTGGGATCGAACCCAGGACCACAGGATCACAAGTCCAGCGTGCTGTCCGCTCGGCCGACCGGCTCCCAGGTGGTTATCATGTCTTCCCTTACTCTTCTGTTTTCCAGGGGACGTGAGGTTCAGCTCCTTTAGCCTTTCCTCGTAGCTCTTACCTCTCAGTTCCGGGACAAGTCTGGTGGCATACCGCTGAATCTTCTCAAACTTTGCCTTGTGTTTAACTTGGTATGGACTCCAAGCTGGAGTTGCATATTCCGGAACTGGTCTGACATAAGTGGTATGCAGGGTCCTGAACGATTCCTTACACAAATTTCAAAAAGGCAGTTCTTATGTTGGCCCGTCTTCAATATGTCACTGATGATATCCTTTTGATGTGGGCCTCTGGGGACAGGTTCGGTGTCATATCAACCCCCAGGTCTTTCTCTCTATTTGACTCTTGTAGGATTTCACCTCCCAGATGGTACCTTGTGTTCAGCCTTCTGCTCCCTTCGCCTAATTTCATTACTTTACACTTTCCAGAGTTGAACTTTAGTAGCCATTTTCTAGACCATCTCTCCAGTTTTTCCAGGTCGTCCTGTAGTTTCTGTCTATCTTCATCTGTCTTTATTCTTCTCATAATTTTTGCATCTTCAGCCAACATTGAAGGGAATGAGTCTATACCCTCAGGAAAGTCGTTTACATATATTAATAACAGGATGGGTCCAAGTACAGAGCCCTGTGTGACCCCGCTGGTGACATCACGCCACTCTGATGTCTCTCTCTTGCCAGTTATTCGCTGTTTCCTGTTGCTTAGATACTCCCTTATCCACTGGAACACCTTACATTTAACTCCTGCCTGATGCTAAAACTTTTATAACAGAATTTTATGGGGTACTGTGTCAAAGGCTTTCTGACAGTCCAAGAAAATGCAGTCTGCCCACACTTCTCTTTCTTGCCTAATTTTTGTTGCTTGGACATAGAATTCTATCAAGTCAAGTTATGGTCAAGACACATAAGCCAGGGGCATCTATGGCTGGTCAAGACACATAAGCCTGGGGCATCTATGGCTGGTCAAGACACATAAGCCTGGGGCATCTATGGCTGGTCAAGACACATAAGCCTGGGGCATCTATGGCTGGTCAAGACACATAAGCCTGGGGCATCTATGGCTGGTCAAGACACATAAGCCTGGGGCATCTATGGCTGGTCAAGACACATAAGCCTGGGGCATCTATGGCTGGTCAAGACACATAAGCCTGGGGCATCTATGGCTGGTCAAGACACATAAGCCTGGGGCATCTATGGCTGGTCAAGACACATAAGCCTGGGGCATCTATGGCTGGTCAAGACACATAAGCCTGGGGCATCTATGGCTGGTCAAGACACATAAGCCTGGGGCATCTATGGCTGGTCAAGACACATAAGCCTGGGGCATCTATGGCTGGTCAAGACACATAAGCCTGGGGCATCTATGGCTGGTCAAGACACATAAGCCTGGGGCATCTATGGGCATCTATGGCTGGTCAAGACACATAAGCCTGGGGCATCTATGGCTGGTCAAGACACAAGCCTGGGGCATCTATGGCTGGTCAAGACACTGCCTGGGGCATCTATGGCTGGTCAAGACACATAAGCCTGGGGCATCTATGGCTGGTCAAGACACATAAGCCTGGGGCATCTATGGCTGGTCAAGACACATAAGCCTGGGGCATCTGTGGCTGGTCAAGACACATAAGCCTGGGGCATCTATGGTCACCTCTGCTGGGTACTGTCTCAAGGTCACCTCTGCTGGGTACTGTCTCAAGGTCACCTCTGCTGGGTACTGTCTCAAGGTCACCTCTGCTGGGTACTGTCTCAAGGTCACCTCTGCTGGGTCTCAAGGTCACCTGCTGGGTACTGTCAAGGTCACCTCTGCTGGGTACTGTCTCAAGGTCACCTCTCTGCTGGGTCACTGCTCTGTCAAGGTCACCTCTGCTGGGTACTGTCTCAAGGTCACCTCTGCTGGGTACTGTCTCAAGGTCACCTCTGCTGGGTACTGTCTCAAGGTCACCTCTGCTGGGTACTGTCTCAAGGTCACCTCTGCTGGGTACTGTCTAAAGGTCACCTCTGCTGGGTACTGTCTCAAGGTCACCTCTGCTGGGTACTGTCTCAAGGTCACCTCTGCTGGGTACTGTCTCAAGGTCACCTCTGCTGGGTACTGTCTTAAGGTCACCTCTGCTGGGTACAGTCTTAAGGTCACCTCTGCTGGGAACTGTCCCAAGGTCGCCTCTCCTGGGTACTGTCTCAAGGTCACCACTGCTAAGTACTCTCTCAAGGTCACCTCTGCTAATTACTGTCTCAATGTCACCTTTGCTTCGTACTGTCTCAAAGTCACCTCTGCTAAGTACAGTCTCAAGGTCACCTCTGCTTGGCACTGTCTCAAGGTCACCTATGCTAAGTACTGTCTCAAGGTCACCTCTGCTAGGTACTGTTTCAAGGTCACCTCTGCTAGGTACTGTCTCAAGGTCACCTCTGCTTGGCACTGTCTCAAAGTCACCTCTGCTAAGTACTGTCTCAAGGTCACCTCTGCTGGGTACTGTCTCAAGGTCACCTCTGCTGGCTACTGTATCAAGATCACCTCTCCTAAGTACTGTTTCAAGGTCACCTCTGCTGGGTACTGTCTCAAGGTCGCCTCTCCTGGGTACTGTCACAAGGTCACCTCTGCTGGGTACTGTCTCAAGGTCACCTCTCCTGGGTACTGTCTCAAGATCACCTCTGCTGGGTACTGTCTCAAGGTCACCTCTGCTGGGTACTGTCTCAAGGTCATCTCTGCTAAGTACTGTCTCAAGGTCACCTCTGCTAGGTACTGTCTCAAGGTCACCTCTGCTGGGTACTGTCTCAAGGTCACCTCTCCTGGGTACTGTCTCAAGATCACCTCTGCTGGGTACTGTCTCAAGGTCACCTCTGCTGGGTACTGTCACAAGGTCACCTCTGCTGGGTACTGTCTCAAGGTCATCTCTGCTAAGTACTGTCTGAAGGTCACCTCTCCTGGGTACTGTCTCAAGATCACCTCTGCTGGGTACTGTCTCAAGGTCACCTCTGCTGGGTACTGTCACAAGGTCACCTCTGCTGGGTACTGTCTCAAGGTAATCTCTGCTAATTACTGTCTCAAGGTCATCTCTGCTAAGTACTGTTTCAAGGTCACCTCTGCTGGGTACTGTCTCAAGGTCATCTCTGCTAATTACTGTCTCAAGGTCATCTCTGCTAAGTACTGTTTCAAGGTCACCTCTGCTGGGTACTGTCTCAAGATCACCTCTGCTAGGTACTGTCTCAAGGTCAAGTACTGTTTCAAGGTCTCTGCTGGGTACTGTCTCAAGGTCACCTCTGCTGGGTACTGTCTCAAGGTCAACTGGGTCACCTCTGCTGGGTACTGTCTCAAGGTCACCTCTGCTTGGTACTGTCTCAAGGTCACCTCTGCTTGGTACTGTCTCAAGGTCACCTCTGCTTGGTACTGTCTCAAGGTCACCTCTGCTGGGTACTGTCTCAAGGTCACCTCTGCTCTGTCTCAAGGTCACCTCTGCTTGGTACTGTCTCAAGGTCACCTCTGCTTGGTACTGTCTCAAGGTCACCTCTGCTGGGTACTGTCTCAAGGTCACCTCTGCTGGGTACCTCTGCTCTGTCTCAAGGTCACCTCTGCTTGGTACTGTCTCAAGGTCTGTCTGTCTCAAGGTCACCTCTGCTGGGTACTGTCTCAAAGTCACCTCTGCTGGGCACTGTCTCAAGGTCACCTCTGCTGGGTACTGTCTCAAGGTCACCTCTGCTGGGTACTGTCTCAAGGTCACCTCTGCTGGGCACTGTCTCAAGGTCACCTCTGCTTGGTACTGTCTCAAGGTCACCTCTGCTTGGTACTGTCTCAAGGTCACCTCTGCTGGGTACTGTCTCAAGGTCACCTCTGCTAGGTACTGTTTCAAGGTCACCTGTGCTAGGTACTGTCTCAAGGTCACCTCTGCTGGGTACTGTCTCAAAGTCACCTCTGCTGGACACTGTCTCAAGGTCACCTTTGCTAATTACTGTCTCAAGGTCACTTCTGCTGGGTACTGTCTCAAGGTCACCTCTGCTTGGTACTCTCTCAAGGTCACCTGAGAGAGTACTTAGAGAGAGTACTTAGCAGTAGCTAAGTACTCTCTCAAGGTCACCTCTGCTAACTACTGTCTCAAGGTCACCTTTGCTTCGTACTCTCTCAAGGTCACCTCTGCTAATTACTGTATCAAGGTCACCGTTGCTTCGTACTGTCTCAAGGTCACCTCTGCTAGGTACTGTCTCAAGGTCACCTCTGCTAAGTACTGTCTCAAGGTCACCTCTGCTTTGCACTGTCTCAAGGTCACCTTTGCACGTACTGTCTCAAGGTCACCTCTGCTAAGTACTGTCTCAAGGTCACCTCTGCTGGGTACTGTCTCAAGGTCACTGTCTGTCTCAAGGTCACCTCTGCTAAGTACTGTCTCAAGGTCACCTCTGCTTGGTACTGTCTGTCAAGGTCACCTCTGCTTGGTACTGTCTCAAGGTCACCTCTGCTGGGTACTGTCTCAAGGTCACCTCTGCTAGGTACTGTCTCAAGGTCACCTCTGCTTGTACTGTCTCAAGGTCCTCTGGGTACTGTCTCAAGGTCACCTCTGCTGGGTACTGTCTCAAGGTCACCTCTGCTGGGTCTCAAGGTCACCTCTGCTGGGTACTGTCTCAAGGTCACCTCTGCTAGGTACTGTCTCAAGGTCACCTCTGCTGGGTACTCAAGGTCACCTCTGCTTGGTACTGTCTCAAGGTCACCTCTGCTGGGTACTGTCTCAAGGTCACCTCTGCTGGGTACTGTCTCAAGGTCACCTCTGCTGTCTCAAGGTCACTGTCTCAAGGTCACCTCTGCTGGGTACTGTCTCAAGGTCACCTCTGCTAGGTACTGTCTCAAGGTCACCTCTGCTGGGTACTGGTCACCTCTGTAAGGTCACCTCTGCTGGGTACTGTCTCAAGGTCACCTCTGCTGGGTACTGTCTCAAGGTCACCTCTGCTTGGTACTGTCTCAAGGTCACCTCTGCTGCTGGGTACTGTCTCAAGGTCACCTCTGCTGGGTACTGTCTCAAGGTCACCTCTGCTTGGTACTGTCTCAAGGTCACCTCTGCTGGGTACTGTCTCAAGGTCACCTCTGCTGGGTCACCTGCTCTGTCTCAAGGTCACCTCTGCTAGGTACTGTCTCAAGGTCACCTCTGCTTGGTACTGTCTCAAGGTCACCTCTGCTAGGTACTGTCTCAAGGTCAACTCAGGAAGTTGTAAACTCTGACTCAGTAGGCCAGGATGTAGATGACAGTAAACTAGAAAGTGTACCAGACAGCACTGACAGCTCGATAGGTACAGACACTACGACGGTTCTCGATAGAGCAATTCAGAACAGAAGGACAGACTTATGCAAATTTTATGCAAAGGGCATATGCAGACATAGATATGCTGGTAATAAGAAAGGATTAGAATGCAGTTACCTACATCCCAAAAAATGTTTAAATATGCTTAGGAAAGGTGAGTGTCGATTTGGATCAATATGTAGGTTTTTCCATCCTGACATGTGCCAAACCTCACTGGAGGACAGAAAATGCTATGACCTCAGCTGCCCACACTTTCACGTGAAAGGCACGGAACGCTACATAAAGAGTGGCAAGCAGGATAATGAAATTGAAGGAAACTCAATAAATTTTTTATACCAGACCGGCAGAGAATTCAAAAGGAGCAGCATGGAGAGTGTATGGAACTGGATGCCAGATCCACTTGCATTCCAGAATTACAGATACAATTACCCACCGAAAGGGAACTACAAATACGACAGAAAACTGCCCTACAACAATCAGTACTGGTCAGAACAAACTCATTATGTCCACGCATAATGGACTTGCCGAAAAAGTCTCCCATTCAAACTATCACTAATAGAGTAACCTCATTCATCTTTGCCAACATACAAGGACTGAAAACAAGAACAAACAACAAAGTACAGTTCATAAATGGCCTCCTCACGGAGTCAAATGCAGTATTTGGAGCTTTCACAGAAACTCATGCAGGGGAATTGTTGGACAGTGAGATCTGGATTCCAGGATATAACCTATACAGGTGTGATAGGAAAATTAGGTCACATGGAGGATTGGGTCTGTATATTAGGGAAGACCTTGTATGCTCGGAGCTCCTAAACGTTACAAATGAGGTGGTAGAGGTACTGGGATTAAAAATAGAGAAAATAAATTTAGTGATTATACTAATATACAAACCGCCAGATGCAACGCCTGAGGAATTCACAGAACAAATAAGCAAAATAGAGAATAGCCTTGATAATTTGGAGAGCCCGATACCTGATATTATCTTCCTAGGTGACTTCAACTTGCCTAGTCTCAGGTGGAAAATAGCAAACAATAATATTATACCAGGAAATATATCAGGACCTAACCAACCACAGATTAGAGAACTACTTAGATTCTGTGACATTTTTTCACTCAATCAGCAGATATCGGAGCCAACGAGAAATGAAAATATTCTAGATCTGGTCTTTACGAACAATGAAGACATTATCAGAGACATTACGATATCAGATACCACTTACTCAGATCACAAACTCATTGAAGTGCAAACGATCATCAATACTCAGAATAGACCTAAAACGTTGATAAAGCGAGAGGGGCTATTCAGTAAATTCAATTTTAATAATAAAAGGATAGACTGGGAGATAATAAACAGGGAACTTACAAACATTCCATGGGGAACTGTTCTAAGTAATACAAGTCCTACGGAAGGAATAGAAAAACTGACTTCAGAAGCGTATCAAGTCTGTCTGAAACATGTTCCTTTGAGGAAAGCCAGAAAGAGATCTAACGTAGAAAGAGAACGCAGACGACACTATAAACGCAGGAAAAAAATAACGGAACTGCTTATGCAGACACGAATTTCCCGTCAAAGAAGGAATAATTTAAATAGGGAGATTGAAGAAATCGAGCGGAAATTGAAACACTCATATGAAACTGAAGACAGGCAGTTAGAACAGAAAGCAATTCAGGAAATAAAGAAAAATCCAAAATATTTCTTCTCATATGCGAAATCAAAAGCAAAAACCACTGCCAGTATTGGACCTATTCGTACAAGTGAAGGTTCATACACGCAGGATGACAAAGAAATTAGTGAAATCCTAAAAAAGCAGTATGAGGACATGTTTAGCACTCCAATAAACAACATGAAGGTGGAAGATCCAGACAATTTCTTTATGCGGGATATTCAAACCCCTGTAAATATAACTGATATAAACACGAGCGCACTAAATTTTGACAAAGAAATTGAAAACATGCCCATGCACTCGGCCCCAGGTCCAGAGTCATGGAATTCAAAATTTATAAAGAAATGCAAAGTGCCGGTAGCACAGGCACTTAGTATAGTGTGGAGGAAGAGCTTGGACACGGGGGAGATACCAGATGCACTTAAAGTAGCAGACATAGCCCCTCTACACATGGGAGGGAGCAAAGCATTGGCAAAAAATTATAGACCAGTTGAACTAACATCGCACATCATAAAAGTATTTGAGAGAGTGATTAGGAGTCAGGTCACCAATTTCATGGAGATCAATGACCTTCACAACCCAGGCCAACATGGATTTCGAGCGGGAAGATCGTGCCTCTCACAGTTACTTGAGCACTACGACAGTCACTGAGGCATTAGAAGAAAAACAGAATGCTGATGTGATATACACGGACTTCGCAAAGGCTTTCGATAAATGTGACCATGGCGTGATAGCACACAAAACGAAGTCAATGGGAATAACCGGTAAAGTAGGACGCTGGATACTCAGTTTAATGTCAAACAGGACTCAGCGAGTAACTGTCAACCATATAAAATCTAGTTCAAGTGCAGTGAAAAGCTCTGTACCTCAGGGTACAGTCCTTGCACCGCTGCTTTTCCTTATTCTCATATCAGATATAACAAAAATACAAGTCACACCTTCGTATCATCCTTTGCAGATGACACAAAAATCAGTATGAAAATTACCTCGGCTGAGGACATTGAAAAACTTCAAGCTGATATTAATAAAGTTTTCGACTGGGCATCAGAAAATAACATGATGTTTAACAGTGATAAATTCCAGGTACTCAGGTACGGTAAAAATGAGGACCTTAAACATAATACAGAGTACAAAACACAATCAAATGTACCCATAGTAGGAAAACAGCATGTAAAGGATTTGGGAATAATAATGTCTGACGACCTAACGTTTAAGGAGCATAACCAAGCAAATATTGCGACAGCCAGAAAAATGATAGGATGGATTACGAGAACTTTCAAATCCAGGGATCCATTCACAATGGTTGTACTCTTCAAGTCACTTGTGTTGTCCCGTCTTGAGTACTGCTCAGTACTCACTTCCCCCTTCAGAGCAGGAGAGATTGCCGAAATAGAGGGAATACAGAGAACATATACGGCACGCATAGACGCAATAAAGCACCTAAATTATTGGGATCGTCTCAAAGCCCTCCAAATGTACTCACTAGAAAGAAGACGAGAGAGATATCAAATAATATACACCTGGAAGATACTGGAGGGCCAAGTACCAAATCTACACAGTAAAATAACAACGTACTGGAGTGAACGACATGGAAGAAAATGTAGAATAGAACCAGTGAAGAGCAGAGGTGCCATAGGCACAATCAGAGAACACTGTATAAACATCAGAGGTCCACGGTTGTTCAACGTCCTCCCAGCAAGCATAAGAAATATTGCCGGAACAACCGTGGACATTTTCAAGAGGAAACTAGATTTATTCCTCCAAGGAGTGCCGGACCAACCGGGCTGTGGTGGGTATGTGGGCCTGCGGGCCGCTCCAAGCAACAGCCTGGTGGACCAAACTCTCACAAGTCGAGCCTGGCCTCGGGCCGGGCTTGGGGAGTAGAAGAGCTCCCAGAACCCCATCAACCAGGTAACCAGGTACCTCTGCTAGGTACTGTTTCAAGGTCACCTCTGCTAGGTACTGTCTCAAGGTCACCTCTGCTAAGTACTGTCTCAAGGTCACCTCTGCTTGGTACTGTCTCAAGGTCACCTCTGCTTGGTACTGTCTCAAGGTCACCTCTGCTAAGTACTGTCTCAAGGTCACCTCTGCTAAGTACTGTCTCAAGGTCACCTCTGCTAAGTACTGTCTCAAGGTCACCTCTGCTAAGTACTGTCTCAAGGTCACCTCTGCTAAGTACTGTCTCAAGGTCACCTCTGCTAAGTACTGTCTCGAGGTCACCTCTGTTGGGTACTGTCTCAAGGTCACCTCTGCTAAGTACTGTCTAAAGGTCACCTCTGCTAGGTACTGTCTCAAGATCACCTCTGCTGGGTACTGTCTCAAGGTCACCTCTGCTAGGTACTGTCTCAAGATCACCTCTGCTAGGTACTGTCTCAAGGTCACATCTACTAGGTACTGTCTCAAGGTCACTTCTACTGGGTACTGTCTCAAGGTCACCTCTGCTAGGTACTGTCTCAAGGTCACCTCTGCTGGGTACTGTTTCAAGGTCATCTTTGCTAGGTACTGTCTCAAGGTCACCTCTGCTAGGTACTGTCTCAAGGTCACCTCTGCTAGGTACTGTCTCAAGATCACCTCTATTGGTTGCAGTCTCAAGGTCACCTCTGCTGGGTACTGTCTCAAGGTCACCTCTGCTAGGTACTGTCTCAAGGTCACCTCTGCTAGGTACTGTCTCAAGATCACCTCTATTGGTTGCAGTCTCAAGGTCACCTCTGCTGGGTACTGTCTCAAGGTCACCTCTGCTGGGTACTGTCTCAAGGTCACCTCTGCTAGGTACTGTCTCAAGGTCACCTCTGCTTGGTACTGTCTCAAGATCATTATCTATATAAATAAAAAGCTCGTTTGTTCATAATCGCTAATCACCGAAAGTTCTTCACCGAGTGCTTTGAAATTTTGACACAACGTTCCAGTCGAATCCGAGCGGTTTTTTACTAGCCTACTTTATACATGCCACACCTGTGACAGATAAAAATTAGCTTTTTGAAAAACAGCGCCATCTGTTGCAGGTAATAGCAACAATCACTGTACTAATCATGTTACGATTCCATTTCAATGTTTCCGATTGCACTGATGAATTGATTTTTCGTAGATTTCGATTGATTTTCATTTTAATTATTTTGTGTGACATTGTGTTGGAATAGAGCTGTGTTGTTTACCATACCGTTCATTTCCTAAGAATAAGTATAGATGTCACACCTGGGACAGTTAAAAACATTCTTTTTTTTAAGAAACAGCGCCATCTGTTGCACGTAAGAGAACATACGCTACAATATATATGTTACGATTCCATTTCAATGTTTCCGATAGCATTGACAAATTGTAGTTTCATAAATTTCGATATGATTTCATTTTGATTTAATTATTTTGTTTGACATTGCATTGGAGTTGAGCTGTGTTGTTTACCATACCGTTCATTTCGTGAGTATAAGTACAGATGCCACACATGTGACAGGTAAAAACATGGTTTTATTGTAAAACAGCGCCATCTGTTGCACGTAAGAGCAACATATGCTGTACTAAATATGTTACGATTCCATTTCAATGTTTCCGATTTTTAAATCGGAAAAAGAGGGTAGACAGTCACACACACACACACACACACACACACACACACACACACACACACACACACACACACACACACACACACACACACACACACACACACACATACATATATACATATATATATATATATATATATATATATATATATATATATATATATATGATAGGCTTGTCACATGAGACAAGCCAATGACATTACTAGTAATGTCATAAGCTTGTCTCATGTGATTCCTAGGATGAGACAAGCCCATGACATTACTCTAACAAGAGAAATGTTGAACAAGAATACTTGCATAATAGACAAAACCCAAGATTCAAGAAGATTACAAATTCTTGAGGCAATTCACATAAGAATAGAGCGACCTACCATGAACACCCAAATCACAGAACTATTTACTCTACCCACCATGAGAGTAAGGACAAGACAAGAACATATCGATGCCAACACAGAAGACAATGTCCAACATAACAGGCCAATTACACTGGATTAATCTTTGTGTTTAGATAGGAGATGCCTCGTATGGGCCAATAAGCCTTCTGCAGCCTCTATGTTTCACCTCACATTTATCCCTTATGTATCCCCCCATGTTTTTCACCTTCATTGTATTATCACCTGACCTAATGCGGGTATAAAATCAACTAGTATTGTAAGATCTGTTCACTTGAGAATGAACCATGGAGGTTCGAAACGTCGTGCAAATTATACAAATAAGTGTAATACACTCTATAGTAAATCACTTCTTTTCTTCACCTTAAAAGTACGAAAATGAGTTTTGGAGAACTCCTATTTCAATTAAGCCCTGATGCTAAGAAAATAGTTAGAGGGATAGAAGCCCTAAACCAGAAAATAATAAATACAGAATATGCGGTCATATTCAATGAAACATGTTTGAAAGAAAACCTGCTGCCAGTATACACCAATATTTATATATATATATATATATATATATATATATATATATATATATATATATATATATATATATATATATATATATATATATATATATATATATATATATATATATATATATATATATATATATATATATATATATATATATATATATATATATATATATATATATAATATATATATATATATATATATATATATATATATATATATATATATATATATATATATATATATATATATATATATATATATATATATATATATATATATATATATATATATATATATATATATATATATATATATATATATATATATATATATATATATATATATATATATATATATATATATATATGCGGAAAATCCACAGAGAAATATGAAATGAGGTGAACGTTTCGGCTTTGTTAAAGCCTTTGTCAACACCAGACTGACAGTTTGAGTCAGTCTGGTGTTGACAAAGGCTTTAACAAAGCTGAAACGTTCACCTCATTTCATATTTCTCTGTGGATTTTCCGCATAAAATGATCAGTGTTTTGTGATCGTCAATTGCATATATATATATATATATCGTACCTAGTAGCCAGAACGCACTTCTCAGCCTACTATGCAAGGCCCGATTTGCCTAATAAGCCAAGTTTTCATGAATTAATGTTTTTTCCACTACCTAACCTACCCAACCTAACCTAACTTAACTTTTTCGGCTACTTAACCTAACCTAACCTATAAAGATAGATTAGGTTAGGTTAGGTAGGGTTGGTTAGGTTCGGTCATATATCTACGTTAATTTTAACTCCAATAAAAAAAATTGACCTCATGCATAATGAAATGGGTAGCTTTATCATTTCATAAGAAAAAAATTAGAGAAAATATATTATTTCAGGAAAACTTGGCTTATTAGGCAAATCGGGCCTTGCAAAGTAGGCCAAAAAGTGCGTTCTGGCTACTAGGTACGACATATATATATATATATATATATATATATATATATATATATATATATATATATATATATATATATATATATATATATATATATATATATATATATATATATATATATATATATATATATATATATTTATTCAGTTAATAATATATATAAGTATATTTTGGTAGCAGCCTTTCTTGTAAACATATGTTGTTGAATATGACCGAAAGGGTAAGATTAATTTTCATTTTATTCTAACATTAATTTTATTCTAACATAAATATTCTAAGGACGTTTTAAGAAGATTCTAACACAAATCTTCTTAATATGTCTTATGTTTTTCTTCACTGCCGAGGGAAGTTGAAAAATGATCTCTTCAAAGTTAATTTTCACAGATTATTATGGTCTGAAACCTAGGGATGTGTTTTACAAGGCACTCCTTACATTTAAAAAAAAACTAATTTTCCATTGATTGATTGATGAAGGTTAATGCACCCAAAAGATGGCTAGGGCATGATTAGCCCGTAAAAAAATATCCATGCTTTGCCAAGGCTTATATTCGCTTGGGGTGAGGTGGAACAGGATGTGATTGAGATGAACATAAATGAATGGATGAATGACATAATGGATATTAATAGGCTATTAAATGCCTATGTTCTTGCTTGTACTGCCTCTGTGTTGGTTCGGGGTCTTGAAGTGGGTAAATTGTAATTATATGTTAATTGGTTGTTGATTGCTGGTCTTAATGTTTTGATGTGTACGGCCTCGCTGATGGCCAGTCTTCTGTTGTCATTATACCTGTCGATTATTTTTGTGTTGCTTGTTAATATTTCTCTGGTAATGGTGTGGTTGTGTGAGGAGATTTTATGTTCCTTGTTGGAGCCCTGTTGTTTGTGCATTGTTAATCACCTAGAGAGAGAGAGAGACGTTGTTGTCTTGCCTATATACTGAGATCTTTGGGGCTGTAGAAAACCTGTTTTGAACTCAGTGAAAAATAAAATGAAGGAAAAAAATATATAAACAGGTAAACATTGGAAGACCTGGAGGATGACAGAACACGCTGGCCGAGCTCTCCTTCCCTGTGGTGGCAGGCTCGTGGCAGAGAGGACCTCTCCTAGACGTCTCGCGACGTATCCATAATCTCCCCTCGTGGTAACCAGTGCAGTGACGATGTTCGTTGTATTTGTGGCAGTATTGTATGTGCTTGTTACATGTAAGCTTAATTATTTTATCTTGTGGGATATCTACCAGTGAATAATTTATATTTATTTGGAGGTATTTATTTTAATTGTTATTTAATTGTTATTTCTAAGCAGACTGTATATTTTATGGCTTATTTTCACTGATAAACTTACACTTCATATAAATTGGGGAGGGGGGGGGCGGTCATTTTAATCATATTAGTATAGTAGGCATCCTTCAATCCCGTGGGGTTATGGAGTTGTGCCCTGGGTGTCTAGTTGGATGCTGCGTCTGCACAGTCGTACCATACCTCGTCAGCCTTACAGTCGTACCATACGCCAGCCACGTACAGTCGTTACCATACCCGTCAGCCACTGTACAGCCCACCGTAGCCAGTGACCACCGTGCAGTTACCATACCTCAGACCTGTACAGTCCGTACTGACACCTACCACCACGTGCAGTACATCTCATACTACTACGACACACCAGACGCTGTACCAGTCGTACCAGTACCCGTACCATCCGTCAGCACATGTACAGTCTGTACATCTGCAGCCCTGTACAGTCCCTGTCATACCCTCAGTCCACAGTACAGTCTGTACACCATACCCGCACCACTGTACAGTCGTACCAGTACCCGTCAGCACTGTACAGTCGCCAGACCCGTCAGCCACGTACAGTCCGTACCAGACCCGTCAGCACGTGTACATCCGTACCATCCCCAGCAGACGTGTACATCCGTACCATAGCGTACCAGACGTCGCACCAGACGTCGTACCACGTCGTACCACGTTCAGCCAGGTGTACAGTCTGTACCAGACCCGTCAGCCACGTGTACAGTCTGTACCATACCCGTCAGCCACGTGTTCAGTCTGTACCATACCCGTCAGCCACGTGTACAGTCTGTACGCTACCCGTCAGCCACTGTACAGTCTTTACCATACCTGTCAGCCACTGTACAGTCTGTACCATACCTGTCCGCCACGTGTACAGTATGTACCATACCCGTTAACCACGTATTCAGTCTGTACCAGACCCGTCAGCCACGTGTACAGTCTGTACCATACCCGTCAGCCACGTGTACAGTCTGCACCATACCCGTCAGCCAAGTGTACAGTCTGTACCATACACGTCAGCCACATGTACAGTCTGTACCATACCCGTCAGACACTGTACAGTCTGTACCTTACCTGTCAGCAACGTGTACAGTCTGTACCATACCCGTTTGCAACTGTACAGTCTGTACCAGACCCGCCAGCCACATGTACAGTCTGTACCATTCCCGTCAGCCACGTGTACAGTCTGTACCATACCCGTCAGCCACGTGTACAGTCTGTACCATACCTGTCAGCCACGTGTACAGTCTGTACCATACCCGTTTGCAACTGTACAGTCTGTACCAGACCCGTCAGCCACATGTACAATCTGTACCATACCCGTCAGCCACATGTACAGTCTGTACCATACCCGTCAGTCACGTGTACAGTCTGTACCATACCCGTTTGCAACTGTGTAGTCTGTACCAGACCCGTCAGCCACATGTACAATCTGTACCATACCCGTCAGCCACATGTACAGTCTGTGCCATACCCGTCAGCCACGGGTACAGTCTTTACCATACCCGTCAGCCACGTGTACAGTCTGTACCATAACCGTCAGCCACATGTACAGTCTGTACCATACCCGTCAGCAACTGTACAGTCTGTACCATACCTGTCAGCCACGTGTACAGTCTGTACCATACCCGTCAGTCACGTGTACAATGTGTACCATACCCGTCAGCCACATGTACAGTCTGTACCATACCAGTCAGCCACGTGTACAGTCTGTACCATACCAGTCAGCCACGTGTACAGTCTGTACCATACCCATCAGCCACATGTACAGTCTTTACCATACCCGTCAGCCACTGTACAGTCTGTACCTGACCTGTCAGCCACGTGTACAGTCTGTACCAGACCCGTCAGCCACGTGTACAGTTTGTACAATACCCGTCAGCCACGTGTACAGTCTGTACCATACCGGTCAGCCACGTGTACAGTCTGTACCATACCCGTCAGCCACATGTACAGTCTATACCATACCCGTCAGCTACGTTTACAGTCTGTACCATACCCGTCAGCCACATGTACAGTCTGTACCATACCCGTCAGCCACGTGAACAGTCTGTACCATACCCGTCAGCTACATGTACAATCTGTACCAGACCCGTCAGCCATGTGTACAGTCCGTACCAGACCCGTCAGCCACGTGTACAGTCCATAACATACACGTCAGCCACGTGTACAGTTTGTACCATACCCGTCAGCCACGAGTACAGTCTGTACCAGACCCGTCAGCCACGTGTACAGTCTGTACCAGACCCGTCAGCCACGTGTACAGTCTGTACCATACCCCGTCAGCCACGTGTACAGTCTGTACTATACCCGTCAGCAACGTGTACAGTCTGTACCATACCCGTCAGCCACGTGTACAGTCTGTACCATACCCATCAGTCATGTGTACAGTCTGTACAAAAGCCGTCAGCCACGTGTACAGTCCGTACCATACCAGTCAGCCACGTGTACAGTCTGTACCATACCCGTCAGCCACGTGTACACTCCGAACCATAATCGTCAGCCACATGTACAGTCTGTACCAGATCCGTCAGCCACGTGTACAGTCTGTACCAGACCCACCAGCCACGTGTACAGTCCGTACCATACTCGTCAGCCTCATGTACAGTCTGTACCAGACTCGTCAGCCACGTGTACAGTCCGTACCAGACCCACCAGTCACGTGTACAGTCTGTACCAGACCCGTCAGCCACGTGTACAGTCTGTACCATACCCGTCAGCCACTGTACAGTCTGTACCATACCTGGCAGCAACGTGTACAGTCTGTACTATACCCGTCAGCAACTGTACAGTCTGTACCATTCCCGTCAGCCACGTGTACAGTCCGTACCATACCCGTCAGCCACATTTACAGTCCATACCATACTCGTCAGCCACATGTACAGTCTGTACCAGACCCGTCCGTCACGTGTACAGTCCGTACAAGACGCGTCAGCCACGTTTACAGTCCGTACCAGACCCACCAGCCACGTGTACAGTCCGTAACATACCTGTCAGCCTCGTGTACAGTCTGTACCATACCCGTCAGCCACGTGTACACTCCGTACCATAATCGTCAGCCACATGTACAGTCTGTACCAGATCCGTCAGCCACGCGTACAGTCCGTACCAGACCCGTTAGTCACGTGTACTGTCCGTACCAGACCCGTCAGCCACGTGTTCAGTCCGTTCCAGACCCGTCAGCCACGTGTTCAGTCCGTACCAGACCCGTCATCCACGTGTTCAGTCCGTACCAGACCCGTCAGCCACGTGTTCAGTCCGTTCCAGACCCGTCAGCCAAGTGTACATTACGTTCCATACCCGTCAGCCACATGTACAGTCCGTACCATACTCGTCAGCCACATGTTCAGCCTGTACCAGACGTATACAGTCCGTACCAGACAAGTCAGCCACGTGTACAGTCTGTACCATACCCGTCAGCCACTGTACAGTCTGTACCATACCTGTCAGCAACGTGTACAGTCTGTACCATACCCGTCAGCAACTGCACAGTCTGTACCATACCCGTCAGCCACGTGTACAGTCCGTACCATACCCGTCAGCCACATGTACAGTCCGTACCATACTCGTCAGCCACATGTACAGTCTGTACCAGACCCGTTAACCACGTGTACAGTCCGTACTAGACGCGTCAGCCACGTGTACAGTTCGTACCAGACCCACCAGCCACGTGTACTGTTCGTACCAGACCCGTCAGCCACGTGTTCAGTCCGTACCAGACCCGTCAGCCACGTGTACAGTCCGTTCAATACCCGTCAGCCACATGTACAGTCCGTACCATACTCGTCAGCCACATGTACAGTCTGTACCAGACGCGTCAGCGACGTGTACAGTCAGTACGAGACCCGTCAGCCACGTGTACAGTCTATACCATACCCGTCAGCCACGTGTACAGTCTGTAATATTGTAATATACCCGTCAGCAACATGTACAGTCTGTACCATACCCGTCAGCCACGTGTACAGTCTGTACCATACCCGTCAGCCACGTGTACAGTCTGTATACCATAGCCGTAACCCACGTGTACAGTCCGTACCATACCTGTCAGCCACGTGTACAGTCTGTACCATACCCGTCAGCCACGTGTACAGTCTGTATACCATAGCCGTCAGCCACGTGTACAGTCCGTACCATACCTGTCAGCCACGTGTACAGTCTGTACCAGACCCGTCAGCCACGTGTACAGTCTGTACCATACTCGTCAGCCACATGTACAGTCTGTACTAGACCCACCAGCCACGTGTACAGTCTGTACCATACTCGTCAGCCATATGTACGGTCTTTACCAGACCCGTCAGCGACGTGTACAGTCCGTACCAGACCCACCAGCCACGTGTACAGTCTGTACCAGACCCGTCAGCCACGTGTACAGTCTGTACCTTACCCGTCAGCCACTGTACAGTCTGTACTATACCTGTCAGCAACGTGTACAGTCTGTACCATACCCGTCAGCAACTGTACAGTCTGTACCATGTCTGGTACAGTCCGTACCAGACACGTCAGCCACGTGTACTGGTTGTACCATACTCGTCAGCTACATGTACAGTCTGTACCAGACCCACCAGCCACGTGAACAGTCTGTACCATAGCCGTCAGCCACGTGCGCAGTCTGTACCAAACCCACCAGCCACGTGTACTGTCCTTACCAGACCCGTCAGCCACGTGTTCAATCCGTACCAGACCGGTCAGCAACGTGTACAGTCCGTTTCATACCCGTCAGCCACATGTACAGTACGTACCATACTCGTCAGCCACATGTACAGTCTGTACCATACCCGTCAGCCACATGTACAGTCTGTACCATACCCGTCAGCCACGTGTACAGTCTGTACCATACCCGTCAGCCACGTGTACAGTCTGTAACAGACCCGTCAGCTACATGTACAGTCTGTACCAGACCCGTCAGCCACGTGTACAGTCCGTACCAGACCCGTCAGCCACGTGTACAGTCCATACCATACCCGTCAGCTACGTGTACAGTTTGTACCATACCCGTCAGCCACGTGTACAGTCTGTATCAGAACCGTCAGCCACGTGTACAGTCTGTACCATACCCCGTCAGCCACGTGTACAGTCCGTACCATAGCCGTCAGCCACGTATACAGTCCGTACCATACCTGTCAGCCACGTGTACAGTCTGTACCATACCCGTCAGCCACGTGTACACTCCGTACCATAATCGTCAGCCACATGTACAGTCTGTACCAGATCCGTCAGCCACGTGTACAGTCTGTACCAAACCCACCAGCCGCGTGTACAGTCCGTACCATACTCGTCAGCCACATGTACAGTCTGTACCAGATCCGTCAGCCACGTGTACAGGCCGTACCAGACCCGTCAACCACGTGAACAGTCTGTACCAGACCCGTCAGCCACGTGTACAGTCTGTACCATAACCGTCAGCCACTGTACAGTCTGTACCATACCTTTCAGCAACGTGTACAGTCTGCACCATACCCGTCAACAACTGTACAGTCTGTACCAGACCCGTCAGCCACGTGTACAGTCTGTACCATACCCGTCAGCCACGTGTACAGTCTGTACTATACCCGTCAGCAACGTGTACAGTCTGTACCATACCTGTCAGCCAAGTGTACAGTCTGTACCATACCCGTCAGCCACGTGTACAGTCCGTACCATACTCGTCAGCCACATGTACAGTCTGTACCATACTCGTCAGCCACATGTACAGTCTGTACCAGACCCACCAGCCACGTGTACAGTCAGTACCATATTCGTCAGCCACATGTACAGTCTGTACCAGACCCGTCAGCCACGTGTACAGTCTGTACCAGACCCGTCAGCCACGTGTACAGTCTGTACCAGTCCCGTTAGCCACGTGTACAGTCTGTACCATACCCGTCAGCCACGTGTACAGTCTGTACTATACCCGTCAGCAACGTGTACAGTCTGTACCATACCCGTCAGCCTCGTGTACAGTCTGTACCATACCCGTCAGCCACGTGTACAGTCTGTACCATACCTGTCAGCCAAGTGTACAGTCTGTACCATACCAGTCAGCCACGTGTACAGTCCGTACCATACTCGTCAGCCACATGTACAGTCTGTACCATACTCGTCAGCCACATGTACAGTCTGTACCAGACCCACCAGCCACGTGTACAGTCTGTACCATACTCGTCCGTACCATACTCGTCAGCCAAATGTACAGTCCGTACCATACTCGTCAGCCACATGTACAGTCTGTACCATACTCGTCAGCCACATGTACAGTCTGTACCATACCCGGCAGCCACGTGTACAGTCTGTACCATACCCGTCAGCTCCATGTACAGTTTGTACCAGACCCGTCAGCCACGTGTACAGTCTGTACCATACCCGTCAGCCACGTGTACAGTCTGTACATACCTGTCAGCCAAGTGTACAGTCTGTATCATACCCGTCAGCCACGTGTACAGTCTGTACCATACTCGTCAGCCACATGTACAGTCTGTACCAGACCCACCAGCCACGTGTACAGTCTGTACCATACTCGTCAGCCACATGTACAGTCTGTACCAGACCCACCAGCCACGTGTACAGTCTGTACCATACTCGTCAGCCACATGTACAGTCTGTACCAGACCCACCAGCCACGTGTACAGTATGTACCATACTCGTCAGCCACATGTACAGTCTGTACCAGACCCACCAGCCACGTGTACAGTCTGTACCATACTCGTCAGCCACGTGTACAGTCCGTACCATACCTGTCAGCCACGTGTACAGTCTGTACCATACCCGTCAGCCACGTGTACAGTCCGTACCAGACCCACCAGCCACGTGTTCTGTCCGTACCAGACCCGTCAGCCACGTGTTCAGTCCGTACCAGACCCGTCAGCCACGTGTACAGTCCGTTCCATATCCGTCAGTCACATGTACAGTCCGTACCATACTCGTCAGCCACATGTACAGTCTGTACCAGACGCGTCAGTGCCGTGTACAGTCAGTACCAGACCCGTCAGCCACGTGTACAGTCTATACAATACACGTCAGCCACGTGTACACTCCATACCAGACCCGTCAGCCACATGTACAGTCTGTACCAGACCCGGCAGCTACGTGTACAGTCTGTACCAGACCCGTCAGCCACGTGTACAGACTGTACCATACCCGTCAGCCACGTGTACAGTCTGAACTATACCCGTCAGCAACGTGTACAGTCTGTACCATACCCGTCAGCCATGTGTACAGTCTGTACCATAACCGTCAGCCACGTGTACAATCTGTACCATACCTGTCAGCCAAGTGTACAGTCTGTACCATACCCGTCAGCCACGTGTACAGTCCGTACCATACTCGTCAGCCACATGTACAGTCTGTACCATACTCGTCAGCCACATGTACAGTCTGTACCAGACCCACCAGCCACGTGTACAGTCTGTACCATACTCGTCAGCCACATGTACAGTCTGTACCAGACCCACCAGCCACGTGTACAGTCTGTACCATACTCGTCAGCCACATGTACAGTCTGTACCAGACCCACCAGCCACGTGTACAGTCTGTACCATACTCGTCAGCCACATGTACAGTCTGTACCAGACCCACCAGCCACGTGTACAGTCTGTACCATACTCGTCAGCCACGTGTACAGTCAGTACCATACCTGTCAGCCACGTGTACAGTCTGTACCATACCCGTCAGCCACGTGTAGTCTGTACCAGACCCACCAGCCACGTGTACAGTCTGTACCATAGCCGTCAGCCACGTGTACAGTCCGTACCATACCTGTCAGCCACGTGTACAGTCTGTACCATACCCGTCAGCCACGTGTACAGTCCGTACCATACTCGTCAGCCACATGCACAGTCTGTACCAGACCAGTCAGCGACGTGTACAGTCCGTACCAGACCCGTCAGCCACGTGTACAGTCTGTACCATACCCGTCAGCCACTGTACAGTCTGTACCATACCTGTCAGCAACGTGTACTGTCTGCACCATACCCGTCAACAACTGTACAGTCTGTACCATACCCGTCAGCCACGTGTACAGTCTGTACCATACCCGTCAGCCACGTGTACAGTCCGTACCATTCCCGTCAGCCACATGTACAGTCCGTACCATACTCGTCAGCCACATGTACAGTCTGTACCAGACCCGTCAGCCACGTGTACAGTCCGTACTAGACGCGTCAGCCACGTGTACAGTCCGTACCAGACCCACCAGCCACGTGTACTGTCCGTACCAGACCCGTCAGCCACGTGTACAGTCCGTTCCATACCCGTCAGTCACATGTACAGTCCGTACCATACTCGTCAGCCACATGTACAGTCTGTACCAGACGCGTCAGTGCCGTGTACAGTCAGTACCAGACCCGTCAGCCACGTGTACAGTCTATACCATACCCGTCAGCCACGTGTACAGTCCGTACCAGACCCGTCAGCCACGTGTACAGTCTGTACCAGACCCGTCAGCCACGTGTACAGTCTGTACCAGACCCGTTAGCCACGTGTACAGTCTGTACCATACCCGTCAGCCACGTGTACAGTCTTTACTATACCCGTCAGCAACGTGTACAGTCTGTACCATACCCGTCAACCTCGTGTACAGTCTGTACCATACCCGTCAGCCACGTGTACAGTCTGTACCATACCTGTCGGCCAAGTGTACAGTCTGTACCATACCCGTCAGCCACGTGTACAGTCCGTACCATACTCGTCAGCCACATGTACAGTCTATACCATACTCGTCAGCCACATGTACAGTCTGTACCAGACCCACCAGCCACGTGTACAGTCTGTACCATACTCGTCCGTACCATACTCATCAGCCACATGTACAGTCCGTACCATACTCGTCAGCCACATGTACAGTCTGTACCATACTCGTCAGCCACATGTACAGTCGGTACCATACCCGGCAGCCACGTGTACAGTCTGTACCATACCCGTCAGCTCCATGTATAGTCTGTACCAGACCCGTCAGCCACGTGTACAGTCTGTACCATACTCGTCAGCCACGTGTACAGTCTGTACCATACCTGTCAGCCAAGTGTACAGTCTGTACCATACAAGTCAGCCACGTGTACAGTCCGTACCATACTCGTCAGCCTCATGTACAGTCTGTACCATACTCGTCAGCCACATGTACAGTCTGTACCAGACCCACCAGCCACGTGTACAGTCTCTACCATACTCGTCAGCAACATGTACAGTCTGTACCAGACCCACCAGCCACGTGTACAGTCTGTACCATACTCGTCAGCCACATGTACAGTCTGTACCATACCCGGCAGCCACGTGTACAGTCTGTACCATACCCGTCAGCTCCATGTACAGTTTGTACCAGACCCGTCAGCCACGTGTACAGTCTGTACCATACCCGTCAGCCACGTGTACAGTCTGTACATACCTGTCAGCCAAGTGTACAGTCTGTATCATACCCGTCAGCCACGTGTACAGTCCGTACCATACTCGTCAGCCACATGTACAGTCTGTACCATACTCGTCAGCCACATGTACAGTCTGTACCAGACCCACCAGCCACGTGTACAGTCTGTACCATACTCGTCAGCCACATGTACAGTCTGTACCAGACCCACCAGCCACGTGTACAGTCTGTACTATACTCGTCAGCCACATGTACAGTCTGTACCAGACCCACCAGCCACGTGTACAGTCTGTACCATACTCGTCAGCCACATGTACAGTCTGTACCAGACCCACCAGCCACGTGTACAGTCTGTACCATACTCGTCAGCCACGTGTACAGTCCGTACCATACCTGTCAGCCACGTGTACAGTCTGTACCATACCCGTCAGCCACGTGTACAGTCCGTACCAGACCCACCAGCCACGTGTTCTGTCCGTACCAGACCCGTCAGCCACGTGTTCAGTCCGTACCAGACCCGTCAGCCACGTGTACAGTCCGTTCCATATCCGTCAGTCACATGTACAGTCCGTACCATACTCGTCAGCCACATGTACAGTCTGTACCAGACGCGTCAGTGCCGTGTACAGTCAGTACCAGACCCGTCAGCCACGTGTACAGTCTATACAATACACGTCAGCCACGTGTACACTCCATACCAGACCCGTCAGCCACGTGTACAGTCTGTACCAGACCCGGCAGCTACGTGTACAGTCTGTACCAGACCCGTCAGCCACGTGTACAGTCTGTACCATACCCGTCAGCCACGTGTACAGTCTGTACTATACCCGTCAGCAACTTGTACAGTCTGTACCATACCCGTCAGCCATGTGTACAGTCTGTACCATAACCGTCAGCCACGTGTACAATCTGTACCATACCTGTCAGCCAAGTGTACAGTCTGTACCATACCCGTCAGCCACGTGTACAGTCCGTACCATACTCGTCAGCCACATGTACAGTCTGTACCATACTCGTCAGCCACATGTACAGTCTGTACCAGACCCACCAGCCACGTGTACACTCTGTACCATACTCGTCAGCCACATGTATAGTCTGTACCAGACCCACCAGCCACGTGTACAGTCTGTACCATACTCGTCAGCCACATGTACAGTCTGTACCAGACCCACCAGCCACGTGTACAGTCTGTACCATACTCGTCAGCCACATGTACAGTCTGTACCAGACCCACCAGCCACGTGTACAGTCTGTACCATACTCGTCAGCCACGTGTACAGTCAGTACCATACCTGTCAGCCACGTGTACAGTCTGTACCATACCCGTCAGCCACGTGTAGTCTGTACCAGACCCACCAGCCACGTGTACAGTCTGTACCATAGCCGTCAGCCACGTGTACAGTCCGTACCATACCTGTCAGCCACGTGTACAGTCTGTACCATACCCGTCAGCCACGTGTACAGTCCGTACCATACTCGTCAGCCACATGCACAGTCTGTACCAGACCAGTCAGCGACGTGTACAGTCCGTACCAGACCCGTCAGCCACGTGTACAGTCTGTACCATACCCGTCAGCCACTGTACAGTCTGTACCATACCTGTCAGCAACGTGTACTGTCTGCACCATACCCGTCAACAACTGTACAGTCTGTACCATACCCGTCAGCCACGTGTACAGTCTGTACCATACCCGTCAGCCACGTGTACAGTCCGTACCATTCCCGTCAGCCACATGTACAGTCCGTACCATACTCGTCAGCCACATGTACAGTCTGTACCAGACCCGTCAGCCACGTGTACAGTCCGTACTAGACGCGTCAGCCACGTGTACAGTCCGTACCAGACCCACCAGCCACGTGTACTGTCCGTACCAGACCCGTCAGCCACGTGTATAGTCCGTTCCATACCCGTCAGTCACATGTACAGTCCGTACCATACTCGTCAGCCACATGTACAGTCTGTACCAGACGCGTCAGTGCCGTGTACAGTCAGTACCAGACCCGTCAGCCACGTGTACAGTCTATACCATACCCGTCAGCCACGTGTACAGTCCGTACCAGACCCGTCAGCCACGTGTACAGTCTGTACCAGACCCGTCAGCCACGTGTACAGTCTGTACCAGACCCGTTAGCCACGTGTACAGTCTGTACCATACCCGTCAGCCACGTGTACAGTCTTTACTATACCCGTCAGCAACGTGTACAGTCTGTACCATACCCGTCAACCTCGTGTACAGTCTGTACCATACCCGTCAGTCACGTGTACAGTCTGTACCATACCTGTCGGCCAAGTGTACAGTCTGTACCATACCCGTCAGCCACGTGTACAGTCCGTACCATACTCGTCAGCCACATGTACAGTCTATACCATACTCGTCAGCCACATGTACAGTCTGTACCAGACCCACCAGCCACGTGTACAGTCTGTACCATACTCGTCCGTACCATACTCATCAGCCACATGTACAGTCCGTACCATACTCGTCAGCCACATGTACAGTCTGTACCAGACCCACCAGCCACATGTACAGTCTGTACCATACTCGTCAGCCACATGTACAGTCGGTACCATACCCGGCAGCCACGTGTACAGTCTGTACCATACCCGTCAGCTCCATGTATAGTCTGTACCAGACCCGTCAGCCACGTGTACAGTCTGTACCATACCCGTCAGCCACGTGTACAGTCTGTACCATACCTGTCAGCCAAGTGTACAGTCTGTACCATACCCGTCAGCCACGTGTACAGTCCGTACCATACTCGTCAGCCTCATGTACAGTCTGTACCATACTCGTCAGCCACATGTACAGTCTGTACCAGACCCACCAGCCACGTGTACAGTCTCTACCATACTCGTCAGCAACATGTACAGTCTGTACCAGACCCACCAGCCACGTGTACAGTCTGTACCATACTCGTCAGCCACATGTACAGTCTGTACCAGACCCACCAGCCACGTGTACAGTCTGTACCATACTCGTCAGCCACGTGTACAGTCCCTACCATACCTGTCAGCCACGTGTACAGTCTGTACCACACCCGTCAGCCACGTGTACAGTCTGTACCAGACCCACCAGCAACGTGTACAGTCTGTACCATAGCCGTCAGCCACGTGTACAGTCCGTACCATACCTGTCAGCCACGTTTACAGTCTGTACCATACCCGTCAGCCACGTGAACAGTCCGTACCATACTCGTCAGCCACATGCACAGTCTGTACCAGACACGTCAGCGACGTGTACAGTCCGTACCAGACCCACCAGCCACGTGTACAGTCTGTACCAGACCCGTCAGCCACGTGTACAGTCTGTACCATACCCGTCAGCCACTGTACAGTCTGTACCATACCTGTCAGCAATGTGTACAGTCTGTACCATACCCGTCAGCAACTGTACAGTCTGTACCATGTCTGGTACAGTCCGTACCATACCCGTCAGCCACATGTACAGTCTGTACCATACCCGTCAGCTACATGTACAGTCTGTACCAGACCCGTCAGCCACGTGTACAGTCCGTACCAGACCCGTCAGCCACGTGTACAGTCCATACCATACCCGTCAGCCACGTGTACAGTCCGTACCATTCCAGTCAGCCACATGTACAGTCCGTACCATACTCGTCAGCCACATGTACAGTCTGTACCAGACCCGTCAGCCACGTGTACAGTCCGTACTAGACGCGTCAGCCACGTGTACAGTCCGTACCAGACCCGTCAGCCACGTGTTCAGTCCGTACCAGACCAGTCAGCTACGTGTACAGTCCGTTCCATAACCGTCAGTCACATGTACAGTCCGTACCATACTCGTCAGCCACATGTACAGTCTGTACCAGACGCGTCAGTGCCGTGTACAGTCAGTACCAGACCCGTCAGCCACGTGTACAGTCCGTACCAGACCCGTCAGCCACGTGTACAGTCTGTACCAGACCCGTCAGCCACGTGTACAGTCTGTACCAGACCCGTCAGCCACGTGTACAGTCTGTACCATACCCGTCAGCCACGTGTACAGTCTGTACTATACCCGTCAGCAACGTGTACAGTCTGTACCATTCCCGTCAGCCCCGTGTACAGTCTGTACCATACCAGTGTGCCACGTGTACAGTCTGTACCATACCTGTCAGCCAAGTGTACAGTCTGTACCATACCCGTCAGCCACGTGTACAGTCCGTACCATACTCGTCAGCCACATGTACAGTCTGTACCATACTTGTCAGCCACATGTACAGTCTGTACCAGACCTACCAGTCACGTGTACAGGCCGTACTAGACGCGTCAGTCACGTGTACAGTCCGTACCAGACCCACCAGCCACGTGTACTGTCCGTACCAGACCCGTCAGCCACGTGTACAGTCCGTTCCATACCCGTCAGTCACATGTACAGTCCGTACCATACTCGTCAGCTACATGTACAGTCTGTACCAGACGCGTCAGTGCCGTGTACAGTCAGTACCAGACCAGTCAGCCACGTGTACAGTCTATACCATACCCGTCAGCCACGTGTACAGTCCGTACCAGACCCGTCAGCCACGTGTACAGTCTGTACCAGACCCGTCAGCCACGTGTACAGTCTGTACCAGACCCGTTAGCCACGTGTACAGTCTGTACCATACCCGTCAGCCACGTGTACAGTCTGTACTATACCCGTCAGCAACGTGTACAGTCTGTACCATACCCGTCAGCCACGTGTACAGTCTGTACCATACCCGTCAACCACGTGTACAGTCTGTACCATACCTGTCAGCCAAATGTACAGTCTGTACCATACCCGTCAGCCACACGTACAGTCCGTACCATACTCGTCAGCCACATGTACAGTCTGTACCATACTCGTCAGCCACATGTACAGTCTGTACCAGACCCACCAGCCACGTGTACAGTCTGCACCATACTCGTCCGTACCATACTCGTCAGCCACATGTACAGTCCGTACCATACTCGTCAGCCACATGTACAGTCTGTACCATACTCGTCAGCCACATGTACAGTCCGTACCATACTCGTCAGCCACATGTACAGTCTGTACCATACTCGTCAGCCACATGTACAGTCTGTACCATACCCGGCAGCCACGTGTACAGTTTGTACCATACCCGTCAGCTACATGTACAGTCTGTACCAGACCCGTCAGCCACGTGTACAGTCTGTACCATACCCGTCAGCCACGTGTACAGTCTGTACAATACCTGTCAGCCAAGTGTACAGTCTGTACCATACCCGTCAGCCACGTGTACAGTCCGTACCATACTCGTCAGCCACATGTAGAGTCTGTACCATACTCGTCAGCCACATGTACAGTCTGTACCAGACCCACCAGCCACGTGTACAGTCTGTACCATACTCGTCAGCCACATGTACAGTCTGTACCAGACCCTCCAGCCACGTGTACAGTCGGTACCATACTCGTCAGCCACATGTACAGTCTGTACCAGACCTACCAGCCACGTGTACAGTCTGTACCATAGCCGTCAGCCACGTGTACAGTCCGTACCATACCTGTCAGCCACGTGTACAGTCTGTACCATAGCCGTCAGCCACGTGTACAGTCCGTACCATACCTGTCAGCCACGTGTACAGTCTGTACCATACCCGTCAGCCACGTGAACAGTCCGTACCATACTCGTCAGCCACATGCACAGTCTGTACCAGACCCGTCAGCGACGTGTACAGTCCGTACCAGACCCACCAGCCACGTGTACAGTCTGTACCATACTCGTCAGCCACATGTACAGTCTGTACCAGACCTACCAGCCACGTGTACAGTCTGTACCATACTCGTCAGCAACGTGTACAGTCTGTACCATACCCGTCAGCAACTGTACAGTCTGTACCATGTCTGGTACAGTCCGTACCATACCCGTCAGCCACATGTACAGTCTGTACCATACCCGGCAGCCACGTTTACAGTCTGTACCATACCCGTCAGCTACATGTACAGTCTGTACCAGACCCGTCAGCCACGTGTACAGTCCGTACCAGACCCGTCGGCCACGTGTACAGTCCATACCATACCCGTCAGCCACGTGTACAGTCCGTACCATTCCCGTCAGCCACATGTACAGTCCGTACCATACTCGTCAGCCACATGTACAGTCTGTACCAGACGCGTCAGCCACGTGTACAGTCCGTACCATACTCGTCAGCCACATGTACAGTCTGTACCATACTTGTCAGCCCCATGTACAGTCTGTACCATACCCGTCAGCCACATGTACAGTCTGTACCATACCCGGCAGCCACGTTTACAGTCTGTACCATACCCGTCAGCTACATGTACAGTCTGTACCAGACCCGTCAGCCACGTGTACAGTCCGTACCAGACCCGTCAGCCACGTGTACAGTCCATACCATACCCGTCAGCGACGTGTACAGTCCGTACCATACTCGTCAGCCACATGTACAGTCTGTACCAGACCCGTCAGCCACGTGTACAGTCCGTACCAGACCCGTCAGCCACGTGTACAGTCCATACCATACCTATCAGCCACGTGTACAGTCCGTACTAGACGCGTCAGCCACGTGTACAGTCCGTACCAGACCCACCAGCCACGTGTACTGTCCGTACCAGACCCGTCAGCCACGTGTTCAGTCCGTACCAGACCCGTCAGCTACGTGTACAGTCCGTTCCATACCCGTCAGTCACATGTACAGTCCGTACCATACTCATCAGCCACATGTACAGTCTGTACCAGACGCGTCAGTGCCGTGTACAGTCAGTACCAGACCCGTCAGCCACGTGTACAGTCCGTACCAGACCCGTCAGCCACGTGTACAGTCTGTACCAGACCCGTCAGCCACGTGTACAGTCTGTACCAGACCCGTCAGCCACGTGTACAGTCTGTACCATACCCGTCAGCCACGTGTACAGTCTGTACTATACCCGTCAGCAACGTGTACAGTCTGTACCATACCCGTCAGCCCCGTGTACAGTCTGTACCATACCCGTCAGCCACGTGTACAGTCTGTACCATACCTGTCAGCCAAGTGTACAGTCTGTACCATACCCGTCAGCCACGTGTACAGTCCGTACCATACTCGTCAGCCACATGTACAGTCTGTACCATACTTGTCAGCCACATGTACAGTCTGTACCAGACCCACCAGCCACGTGTACAGGCCGTACCAGACCCACCAGCCACGTGTACAGGCCGTACCAGACCCACCAGCCACGTGCACAGTCCGTACCAGACCCACCAGCCACGTGTACAGGCCGTACCAGACACGTGTACAGGCCGTACCAGACCCACCAGCCAGTGTACAGGCCGTACCAGACCCACCAGCCACGTGTACAGGCCGTACCAGACCCACCAGCCACGTGTACAGGCCGTACCAGACCCACCAGCCACGTGTACAGTCCGTACCAGACCCACCAGCCACGTGTACAGTCCGTACCAGACCCACCAGCCACGTGTACAGGCCGTACCAGACCCACCAGCCACGTGTACAGGCCGTACCAGACCCACCAGCCACGTGTACAGGCCGTACCAGACCCACCAGCCACGTGTACAGGCCGTACCAGACCCACCAGCCACGTGTACAGTCCGTACCAGACCCACCAGCCACGTGTACAGTCCGTTCCAGACCCACCAGCCACGTGTACAGGCCGTACCAGACCCACCAGCCACGTGCACAGTCCGTACCAGACCCACCAGCCACGTGTACAGGCCGTACCAGACCCACCAGCCACGTGTACAGTCCGTACCAGACCCACCAGCCACGTGTACAGGCCGTACCAGACCCACCAGCTACGTGTACAGGCCGTACCAGACCCACCAGCCACGTGTACAGGCCGTACCAGACCCACCAGCCACGTGTACAGGCCGTACTATACCAGTAATAATAGCGGCCTCGTAGTCCCGCCGTGGTGTAGCATCTTCATGTGATCACAATTTACCTGTGGAAGTGTTACATCCTAACATTTACAAACAACAGATATAATACAACTGTAATACATGAGTATAAAGTATAATAATAATAGATTCTTACCTTAGTGGATGGTTTTATCTGGCATCGCAACGATTCATCCTAGACACTGAAATAATTGGTTGATAAATCTATGCTAATAGAAAAAAAAACAAATTTTGCACTTTCCTCAATTTTGTCAAGTCGTTGCAACAAGTAGTGACTGCTTGTAGGTCACGCTGCGGTCTAGTACTTGCGGGTAGAGTTAGTGACCGATGTGGGAGGCTCGGTTTGTCGACACCAATACCACACCAAGTTGATTCACTCTCCTGTGTAAGTGCACGAATGGCGTCTCTTCCTCCGCGCGCGTCACCTCATGATGCGCTTTATATCGAGAACTGGGAGGAGGGTTTTGTTTAATTTCATTAAGCAATTTAATGTGTAATTTATTTAAAGGATTAGTTTGATACTATTCCTAGTCTTGAGACTGGTGATTTTTATATTAAATTAGCTAGAAACGTTTAGAGATCGAGATGTAGACGACTCAGGATATATTAATCCAGATATTAATTAATTATTTTCTCATTCTGGAACAAAGTTGTCATTTTCGTCATCTCTTTCATGTCTAACTAAAACATTTTATTCATACTTAAACTGATACAAACCAACATTTATTAAAATTTATGAATGTCCCACATATCTTCATGTTCCAGTGGCGGCTGGCAATTGCTAGTACTTCTCCATCTTTTGTGTATATGGTGTAAGGTTGTGTGAGTATCATTCTGTATCCAATCCGTCCTCTTAGAAATATTGTCGCTTTTCGCTCCTATGCGCGCTAAGGCCAAAAGTGGACTTAATTTGAAATGAAATCGATTCACAAAAGTGACGTACAGTCCAGTTTTCTGTTTGAGTCGTCCGGCCTACTCGGAAAGGTTAGGAGAGGAAACTTTCAATTAACGTTTTGAAACTTTATGAGAATTTCCTGCCCACCTAACCTACCAGAAGATCCTTAACTTACTGTTGTTAAAAAAATTATTTTCATTATTTTCTCATTTTAAAATTAGGTCCACTTTCAGACATACGGATAAACGGCCAAACACGACGTTATTTTTAAGAGGAGAGGTTGAGTATCACGTGACCTGAGAATATTGCTTTATCCACAATTGGTAAGTACAAGTGTAACTGATATAACAATGGACTATTTTCCATTTAAGAATACTCCTCATGTATATTAAATTTCAGTATTAATATTATGAGTATTAAGGTATACCTGTGTGTTATATAAGTCCAAATTTAGTGGGTCTAATAATCCTTGGTAAAGTTCTCGGTTGATACTATCAGAGCCATGTTCAATATACATATATTTTTGTGTACGTCTAACTTTAAGGCTATGATGTACCCACTAATTGTACCCACTGTACAGTTAGACATTAACATGTCCCCTTGACCTAGTGTCTTAACACAGACTGGCCCCTGACAGGGAGAGGAGCGTGTGATCCTGTCCAGGTGAGTCTGGTTAAACAATGACTATAAGAACTACTGAAGGGCAGACTCTATATGTACATTACTCTTTAGTAAGGTCGGGTATTAGTACTCGTACTCTGATACAAGTAGGAATAAGCTCGTGTCCACACGACATAAGAGCCCGTCCCCCGACAACCTTACCTTGAGGTTACCTTGAGGTGCTTCCGGGGCTTAGCGTCCCCGCGGCCCGGTCGTCGACCAGGCCTCCTGGTTGCCGGACTGATCAACCAGGCTGTTGGCCGCGGCTGCTCGCAGCCTGACGTATGAGTCACAGCCTGGTTGATCAGGTATCCTTTGGAGGTGCTTATCCAGTTCTCTCTTGAACACTGTGAGGGGTCGGCCAGTTATGCCCCTTATGTGTAGTGGAAGCGTGTTGAACAGTCTCGGGCCTCTGATGTTAATAGTTCTCTCTCAGAGTACCTGTTGCACCTCTGCTTTTCAACGGGGGTATTCAGCACATCCTGCCATGTCTTCTGGTCTCATGTGATGTTATTTCTGTGTGCAGGTTTGGGACCAGCCCCTCTAATATTTTCCACCTGTAAATTATTATGTATCTCTCCCGCCTGCGCTCAAGGGAGTACAGTTTTAGGCTCTTTAGTCGGGCCCAATAGTTTAGATGTTTTACTGAGTGGATTCTAGCAGTAAAGGATCTCTGCACGCTCTCCAGGTCAGCAATTTCTCCAGCTTTGAAACTGGCTGTCATTGTGCAGCAGTACTCCACTCTAGAGTGGAGTACAATACAATATTCGTTAAACAGAACCAAGGAATAAGCAGCATGCATACGTCACGAGAGGTTGTTAACTTAGTTCTGGCTCAACGTATACGAAGTACACAACATTAGTGTAGAGTTAAATCCCTCCATCAATGTTCAAGAATTTTTTCCGAGAAAGTAACTGTTAAGGGACGGCTTTCAACCTGAGTAAGTTCTCGATCATCCAGTACATAAGCGAAACATTAAAGGTTTACTCACCTACAAACTTGTGATGATTCACCATGAACAAGAAGAGCGACATTTGTCTAAGACTGTGACATTGTGCAGGTTGAGGGTGGACCAGGAGAGATGTACGAGCAGCTGCTGGGTGTGATCAGCCTGTGTGACGACACCCAGCAGGCGGGTCAGCTGTTGTGGTCAGGAGCGTCCCTGGAGCCCCTGGGATGCTGGAGCGTCTCCCCGCTGTGTCTGGCCGTCACCAGTAACCGGTGCAGGATCACCACCCTCCTGCTGGCAGCTGGAGCCCCGCTCACCACCACCTCCCACGGCCTCAACCTGCTGACACTAGCTTGGTGCTCCCCCGACGTCACTCCCCGTCTTCAGGTCACCATCACGCGGGTGAGTGTCCACCATACACCAGTTGGTATAGTGTCCACCATATACCAGTTGGTATAGTGTCCACCATACACCAGTTAGTATAGTGTCCACCATACACCAGTTGCTATAGTGTCCACCATACACCAGTTGGTATAGTGACCATCATACACCAGTTGGTATAGTGACCGCCATACTCCAGTTGGTATAGTGTCCACCATACACCAGTTGGTATAGTGTCCACCATACACCATTTGGTATATTCTCCACCATACACCAGTTGGTATAGTGTCCACCATACACCAGTTGGTATAGTGTCCACCATACACCAGTTGGTATAGTGTCCACCATACACCATTTGGTATATTCTCCACCATACACCAGTTGGTATAGTGTCCACCATACACCAGTTGGTATAGTGTCCACCATACACCAGTTGGTATAGTGTCCACCATACACCAGTTGGTATAGTGACCGCCATACACCATGTACTTGGTATAGTGTCCACCATACACCAGTTGGTATATTCTCCACCATACACCAGTTGGTATAGTGTCCACCATACACCAGTTGGTATAGCGACCGCCGTACACCAGTTGGTATAGTGACTGCCATACTCCAGTTGGTATAGTGTCCACCATACACCAGTTGGTATAGTGTCCACCATACACCAGTTGGTATAGTGACCACCATACACCAGTTGGTATAGTGTCCACCATACACCAGTTGGTATAGTGACCACCATACACCAGTTGGTATAGTGACCACCATACACCAGTTGGTATAGTGTCCACCATACACCAGTTGGTATAATGTCCACCATACACCAGTTTGTATAGTGACCGCCATACACCAGTTGGTATAGTGTCCACCATACACCAGTTGGTATAGTGTCCACCATACACCAGTTGGTATAGTGTCCTCCATACACCAGTTGGTATAATGTCCACCATACACCAGTTGGTATAGTGACCACCATACACCAGTTGGTATAGTGTCCACCATACACCAGTTGGTATAATGTCCACCATACACCAGTTTGTATAGTGACCGCCATACACCATTTGGTATATTCTCCACCATACACCAGTTGGTATAGTGACCACCAAACACCAGTTGGTATAGTGTCCACTATACACCAGTTGATATAGTGTCCACCATACACCAGTTGCTATAGTGTCCTCCATACACCAGTTGGTATAATGTCCACCATACACCAGTTGGTATAATGTCCACCATACATCAGTTGGTATAGTGTCCACCATACACCAGTTGGTATAGTGTCCACCATACATCAGTTGGTATAGTGTCCACCATACACCAGTTGGTATAGTGTCCTCCATACACCAGTTGGTATAATGTCCACCATACTCCAGTTGGTATAGTGTCCACCATACACCAGTTGGTTTAGTGTCCTCCATACACCAGTTGGTATAATGTCCACCATACACCAGTTGGTATAGTGTCCACCATACACCAGTTGGTATATTCTCCACCATACACCAGTTGGTATAGTGTCCACCATACACCAGTTGGTATAGTGTCCACCATACACCATTTGGTATATTCTCCACCATACACCAGTTGGTATAGTGACCACCAAACACCAGTTGGTATAGTGTCCACTATACACCAGTTGATATAGTGTCCACCATACACCAGTTGGTATAGTGTCCACCATACACCAGGTGGTATAGTGACCACCATACACCAGTTGGTATAGTGTCCACCATACACCAGTTGGTATAGTGACCACCATACACCAGTTGGTATAGTGTCCACCATACACCAGTTGGTATAATGTCCACCATACACCAGTTTGTATAGTGACCGCCATACACCATGCAGTTGGTATAGTGTCCACCATACATCAGTTGGTATAGTGTCCACCATACACCAGTTGGTATAGTGTCCTCCATACACCAGTTGGTATAATGTCCACCATACACCAGTTGGTATAGTGTCCACCATACACCAGTTGGTTTAGTGTCCTCCATACACCAGTTGGTATAATGTCCACCATACACCAGTTGGTATAGTGTCCACCATACACCAGTTGGTATATTCTCCACCATACACCAGTTGGTATAGTGTCCACCATACACCAGTTGGTATAGTGTCCACCATACACCATTTGGTATATTCTCCACCATACACCAGTTGGTATAGTGACCACCATACACCAGTTGGTATAGTGTCCACTATACACCAGTTGATATAGTGTCCACCATACACCAGTTGGTAGTGTCCACCATACACCAGGTGGTATAGTGACCACCATACACCAGTTGGTATAGTGTCCACCATACACCAGTTGGTATAGTGACCACCATACACCAGTTGGTATAGTGACCACTGTTACGGTGCCCTCTCCTATTTCTTACGTTTGCCGGCTTAAAGAGTCATATCAGCTCTCCCTACTGATTCTCTGAGGTTCAGGGAGTCTAATGATATATGTGGCGACCAGACTGGCTGCCAGTTAAGGGAAGGAAGTTACATTATAAGTTGTAAATAAAGGGAAATTGGCGCCCTGTTATAAAATGAAAGAGTATCCCCTAATGCAGATATGACCTTTTGGAAGGGACACTAGCCGATCGCGGATTGGCCGACTTAGGTCGCGGGCGACCAATCAGGGCCCGCCGTGACGTCACCGAGTGCCCCGGGCGGCGCCAACGTCAGAGTTGATCCGACCTTGGAAGCGACAGGACGCGCCTCGGTCTGCTCTCAAGGATTAGAGGCTCTACAAGCCTTTTTCAGTGGATTAAACTAGCCATCGCAGCCCACCATAAGTTATTGGAGACCCTGCGCTTCTGGGAAGCAAAAAAGGAACCAAGTTCATTGAGCAGAGAAGTGCCAAACTTGGAAAATAGTCGGCGACGACGCTGGGGCGGCGCCGCTGGACGTTGAGGTCTGGAAGGTGCGGCGGGCAGGCCTAGCTGTGACCGGGTCACATCCACTGAGAATCTTGGAAGGACGACACCGTGCCTAGGACAAGGAGCAACGCCTTGTGGAAGGGGCGAGTGTGGGAAAAATAGTGATTAGCTCAGCGCCCATCGATGAACCAGGATTGGGGCAGCTGAATCTCAGGGATTGGAACGGCGACGACGCGAAGGCTCCACGACACCTGAGGACCTGTGGAACGTCCTGGATCGTCAAGGATCGACCCAAGGAAGCGTGGGAACCTCACACCATCGAGGGACAGGCGTCGTGAGCTAGGAATGTAAGGTAGATCATTTTCCCTCCCATTACCCCTTGTGTGAGTAGGCTAGTTAGGCCACAATAGTTACTTATGTATGTGGCAACAGGACATTAATACTTTAGTAGTAGAGTAGGCTGCAAGGCAGCTTGTGTCCAGGACTGTCAGAGAGGACGGTGTGTATGGATGGCAGGACAGTGAAGAAGAGGCGCCGACGTGGTGAAGAGGCCCTCCTGTGAGAGTGTGGGACTCCTGTCTTTCTGCCCAGTTGAAGGAGTGTTGGAGGTCGTGGAAGAAGAGGCTGACGATCTCCAGACTTATTATCCATATTTCCATATTCATGTATTACTTGTGTTTGTGTGTGTTCATGTAATTTGCATCAGTAAATTGTCTGGCAGGCAAGACTCAGGGAGGTTATTGTTATAAGGTAAGCCTGAGTCTTCCTTCACTCCTCCACGGGTCTAGGCCGGAACTGTTAACAGCAGTTTCCTCGTGTTTGACTGAAGGGCTTCCAGGGTGAATCAGTGGCACCCCCTTTTGTGGTGGAAGCAAAGACCTGCGGAGGTGGGCATTGTTGGTCCTCTCTTGTGTGCCCAAGGAGACTCCGGTGAATCCCGGGAGTCGGAGGGGCTGAGTATTTGGGCCTTTTGAGCCCCTAGCAGCCGAGTGCTAGCAGAGCCCCGGCCCACCCACCTCCACGTGACACCACTATACACCAGTTGGTATAGTGTCCACCATACACCAGTTGGTATAGTGTCCACCATACACCAGTTGGTATAGTGTCCACCATACACCAGTTGGTATAGTGACCACCATACACCATTTGGTATAGTGACCACCATACACCAGTTGGTATAGTGTCCACCATACACCAGATGGTATAGTGACCACCATACACCAGTTGGTATAGTGTCCACCATACACCATTTGGTATAGTGTCCTCCATACACCAGTTGGTATAGTGTCCACCATACACCAGGTAGTATAATGTCCACCATACACCAGTTGGTATAGTGTCCTCCATGCACCAGTTGGTATAGTGTCCACCATACACCAGTTGGTATAATGTCCACCATACACCAGTTGGTATAGTGTCCTCCATGCACCAGTTGGTATAGTGTCCACCATACACCAGTTGGTATAGTGTCCACCATGCACCAGTTGGTATAGTATCCACCATACACCAGTTGGTATAGTGTCCACCATACACCAGTTGGTATAGTGTCCACCATACACCAGTTGGTATAGTGTCCTCCATACACCAGTTGGTATAGTGTCCACCATACATCAGGTAGTATAATGTCCACCATACACCAGTTGGTATAGTGTCCACCATACACTAGTTGGTATAGTGTCCACCAGACACTAGTTGGTATAGTATATAATATAGTATAGTGGGTGTGGGTATCTGGCTAACTGTGAACGCCAAGAAATCCGGACTCCACCTGCCAAAGATCATTGGGGAATATAAACCTGGATATGCGTATGGAAATGTCAAGACGCACAAGCCTGGAAACCCACTTCGGCCAATCATTAGCCAGATACCCACACCCACGTACAGACTGGCGAAGCGACTCAACGGCCTGCTGACTCCTTATGTTCCTTGCGCCTTCAGCCTGAAGTCTCCAAAGGAATTTGTTGACTTACTGCGGGGCACACGGGCCACAGGGATAAGAGCCTCGTTGGACGTAGAATCGCTGTTTACCAACGTACCTGTGGACGAGACAATCGGAATGATAGCCGACATCGTGTATCGTGATCCAGCCTGTACTCCTCTAGACATACCAGAAAATATTCTGAGGAAACTACTCCAAGCTTGTACTAAAGAGGCACCCTTCTTGAGCCCGGATGGGCACATGTATAAGCAAGTAGATGGGGTCGCCATGGGTTCTCCCCTAGGTGTCCTGTTTGCAAACTTCTACATGGGTACCATCGAGCAAAAAGTCTTAGTCGACATGAACTTGAAACCGGCAATATACTGCAGGTATGTTGACGACATTTTTACACAGGTACCTGATGTCAGACATCTGCAGGAGCTGAAGGAGGCATTTGAGCAGAGTTCCGTGCTGCGTTTCACTTACGAGATGGAAAAGGATGGGAAGCTGCCCTTTCTAGATGTAACAGTCATGGAAAAGGGCGGAGGTTTCCACACTGCAGTCTACACTAAGGAAACAAACATAGGAATGTGCCTAAATGCCAACAGCGACTGCCCAGACAGGTACAAGAGGAGTGTTGTTAACGCATATGTCGACCGTGCTCTCAGCCACAGCTCAGAATGGAAGCAAGTCGATGAAGAACTCTGTAGGGTAAGGCAGGTCCTAGTCAATAACGGCTTCTCCAATGGTTTCGTCGAAGACATCATAAGAAGGAAAGTGAAAAGCCATGCAACCTCTGAAGAGACAACTAACACAACATCTATACACCCTATTAGACTATTTTACAGGAACTTCTTTTCCACAGCTCATAAAACGGAGGAAAGGGTCCTGAAAGATATTGTTAATAGAAACGTTATCCCTACAGACAAAAATCAGAGGATACAACTGACGATTTACTATAAAATCAGAAAAACGGCCAGCCTACTCATGAGAAACTCTCCAGACACAAAGCAGAACGCTTTAAAAGAGACCAACGTCGTCTATTCCTTCAAATGCCCTCTTGGGGACTGTAAGCTCCAAAAAAAAACAGTATATAGGCAAGACAACATCTCTTTCTAGGCGTTTAACGATGCATAAGCAACAGGGCTCCATTAAGGAACATAAAATCTCTTCCCACAACCAAACCATCGCCAGAGAAATCCTAATAAACAACATAGAAATCATCGATAGATACAGCGATAGCAGGCGGCTTGACGTCTGCGAGGCTGTACACATCAAGAAGTCAACACCAGCAATCAACAGCCAATTAATGCACAACTATATTCTACCCACCTCAAGACTCCGCTCCAATATAGAAGCATCAAGAAATATGGACCAATAGGCTTTCTACAAATCACTTCCATTCAATACCCATTGTTTCGTGTTCTGTCTTGTGTTTAGGAATTTAATACCCTATTAATACCACCTCACCCCATCCACCTCACTCAAAATGTAGATATAAACAAATCGAAGATGTGTAAGTTCTATTCAGTTGTGTATGTGTAAGCTAAAGTCTTTGAAAATGTAATAAGTTTTACGAAACGCACTCAAGTGTCACGTCAGACTAGAAATAAAAATGAATTTTGGAGAATTGATTTTTGAATTACCACCAACAGTGAAAAGAAACGTACGAAAGATCGAGAAAATTCGTGTTAGAATTATTAATCTTACTTTTTCGGTCATATTTAATAATATATGTCTAATAGAAAGACTGCTACCAAAATATACTAATATATATTTATATATATATATATATATATATATATATATATATATATATATATATATATATATATATATATATATATATATATATATATATATATATATATATATGTCGTACCTAGTAGCCAGAACGCACTTCTCGGCCTACTATGTAAGGCCCGATTTGCCTAATAAGCCAAGTTTTCCTGAATTAATATATTTTCTCTAATTTTTTCTTATGAAATGATAAAGCTACCCATTTCATTATGTATGAGTTCAATTATTTTTTATTGGAGTTAAAATTAACGTAGATATATGACCGAACCTAACCAACCCTACCTAACCTAACCTATCTCTATAGGTTAGGTTAGGTTAGGTAGGTTTGGTAGTCGAAAAAACATTATTCATGAAAACTTGGCTTATTAGGCAAATCGGGCCTTGCATAGTAGGCTGAGAAGTGCGTTCTGGCTACTAAGTACGATATATATATATGTCGTACCTAGTAGCCAGAACGCACTTCTCAGCCTACTATTCAAGGCCCGATTTGCCTTATAAGCCAAGTTTTCATGAATTAATGTTTTTTCGTCTACCTAACCTACCTAACCTAACCTAACCTAGCTTTTTTTGGCTACCTAACCTAACCTTACCTATAAATATAGGTTAGGTTAGGTTAGGTAGGGTTGGTTAGGTTCGGTCATATATCTGCGTTAATTTTAACTCCAATAAATAAAAATTGACCTCATACATAGAGAAAAGGGTAGCTTTATCATTTCATAAGAAAAAAATTATAGTAAATATATTAATTCAGGAAAACTTGGCTTATTAGGCAAATCGGGCCTTGAATAGTAGGCTGAGAAGTGAGTTCTGGCTACTAGGTACGACATATATATATATATATATATATATATATATCTATATATATATATATATATATATATATATATATATATATATATATATATATATATATATATATATATATATATATATATATATATATATATATATATATATATATATATATATATATATATATATATATATATATATATATATGCTTTGAAATTGAATTTTAATAAATTTCGATTTATTTTCATTGTTATTTAATTATTTTGTGTGATATTTCGTTGGAATTTAGCTGTGTTGTTTACCATACCATTTATTTTGTGAGTATAACTATAGATGCAACACCTGTGACAGGTAAAAACATCCTTTTTTTAAACAGTCCCATCTGTTGCACGTAAGAGCAACACATGCAATACTAAATTTGTTGCGATTCAATTTCAATGTTTCCAATTTCATTGATAAATTGAATTTTCATAGATATTTATTTATATATTTATATTTTTATTTAATTATTTTGTTACATTGCATTGGAGTTGAGCTATGTTGTTTACCATACCAATCATTTTGCCAGTATAGCTTATTCTTTTATTTTTTCATAGTTGTTAAATTGTTTTTTTAATTGGTTTTCTTATATTTCAGGGTTGGGAACATCAGATCATTTGATGTTCCCAATTTTCTGTTGGTAACATCAGATGATAGTGGCGTGGATGAGGAAATGGGAGCGGGTTATAGTGGAGAGGACGAGGGAATAGGAGAGTTGGGGATGGTGGGGACGAGGGGACAGGCGAATGGAGAATGTTCGGGAGGACATGGGGACAGGGGAGTGGGGGATGGAGTGGAGGACGAGGGGATGGGGGAGGGAAAAATGATAGGGAGGAAAATGTGATGGGGGAGTTACCCCCATCACATTTACCCTTTAATGTGATGGGGGTAACAGTTACCGTTAACAGTTTACAGTTACCCTTGGGATATGCTTTTCGTTTATTCATTTCGCTTCTTTTAACTGTTTTTTCTTATATTTCAGTGTTGGGAACATTAGATCATATAATATTTCCAATTTTCTTACGGAAACATCAGATTATATGATGTTTACAATTTTCTTATGGAAACATCAGATCATGTGGGAATGCATTAGCCTGCGCGTGCCATCTGCCAGCTGGTGCACCTGTTACACCAGCTGGCAGCTGGTGCACAACTGCTGGTGCACCTGTTACACCAGCTGGCAGATGGTGCACAACTGCTGGTGCACCTGTTACACCAGCTGGCAGATGGTGCACAGCTGCTGGTGCACCTGTTACACCAGCTGGCAGCTGGTGCACAACTGCTGGTGCACCTGTTACACCAGCTGGCAGATGGTGCACAACTGCTGGTGCACCTGTTACACCAGCTGGCAGATGGTGCACAGCTGCTGGTGCACCTGTTACACCAGCTGGCAGCTGGTGCACAACTGCTGGTGCATCTGTTACACCAGCTGGCAGATGGTGCACAACTGCTGGTGCATCTGTTACACCAGCTGGCAGATGGTGCACAGCTGCTGGTGCACCTGTTACACCAGCTGGCAGATGGTGCACAACTGCTGGTGCACCTGTTACACCAGCTGGCAGATGGTGCACAGCTGCTGGTGCACCTGTTACACCAGCTGGCAGATGGTGCACAACTGCTGGTGCACCTGTTACACCAGCTGGCAGATGGTGCACAACTGCTGGTGCACCTGTTACACCAGCTGGCAGATGGTGCACAACTGCTGGTGCACCTGTTACACCAGCTGGCAGATGGTGCACAACTGCTGGTGCACCTGTTACACCAGCTGGCAGATGGTGCACAACTGCTGGTGCACCTCTTACACCAGCTGGCAGATGTTGCACACGGTCTACGTCGTAATGTGTATACAGGTGTTGGTGCATGTGTTACAACAATATATTGTGTTTACAGGTATTCTTTCATATAATGAAGCAAGAACGTTCAAAGATCAAAGAGTTGGGAGAGCTTGGTGCAGGTGTTGATGTAGTAAGAGAGCTTGGTGCAGGTGTTGATGAAGTAAGAGAGCTTGGTGCAGGTGTTGATGAAGTAAGAGAGCTTGGTGCAGGTGTTGATGTAGTAAGAGAGCTTAGTGCAGGTGTTGATGTAGTAAGAGAGCTTGGTGCAGGTGTTGATGAAGTAAGAGAGCTTGGTGCAGGTGTTGATGTAGTAAGAGAGCTTAGTGCAGGTGTTGATGAAGTAAGAGAGCTTGGTGCAGGTGTTGATGTAGTAAGAGAGCTTGGTGCAGGTGTTGATGAAGTAAGAGAGCTTAGTGCAGGTGTTGATGAAGTAAGAGAGCTTAGTGCAGGTGTTGATGTAGTAAGAGAGCTTAGTGCAGGTGTTGATGTAGTAAGAGAGCTTGGTGCAGGTGTTGATGTAGTAAGAGAGCTTAGTGCAGGTGTTGATGAAGTAAGAGAGCTTGGTGCAGGTGTTGATGTAGTAAGAGTGCTTGGTGCAGGTGTTGATGAAGTAAGAGAGCTTGGTGCAGGTGTTGATGTAGTAAGAGAGCTTGGTGCAGGTGTTGATGTAGTAACAGAGCTTAGTGCAGGTGTTGATGAAGTAAGAGAGCTTGGTGCAGGTGTTGATGTAGTAAGAGAGCTTAGTGCAGGTGTTGATGTAGTAAGATAGCTTAGTGCAGGTGTTGATGTAGTAAGAGAGCTTGGTGCAGGTGTTGATGTAGTAAGAGAGCTTAGTGCAGGTGTTGATGAAGTAAGAGAGCTTGGTGCAGGTGTTGATGAAGTAAGAGAGCTTAGTGCAGGTGTTGATGAAGTAAGAGAGCTTGGTGCAGGTGTTGATGTAGTAACAGAGCTTAGTGCAGGTGTTGATGAAGTAAGAGAGCTTGGTGCAGGTGTTGATGTAGTAAGAGAGCTTGGTGCAGGTGTTGATGAAGTAAGAGAGCTTGGTGCAGGTGTTGATGTAGTAAGAGAGCTTGGTGCAGGTGTTGATGAAGTAAGAGAGCTTGGTGCAGGTGTTGATGAAGTAAGAGAGCTTGGTGCAGGTGTTGATGTAGTAACAGAGCTTAGTGCAGGTGTTGATGAAGTAAGAGAGCTTGGTGCAGGTGTTGATGAAGTAAGAGAGCTTAGTGCAGGTGTTGATGAAGTAAGAGAGCTTGGTGCAGGTGTTGATGTAGTAACAGAGCTTAGTGCAGGTGTTGATGAAGTAAGAGAGTTTGATGCAGGTGTTGATGAAGTAAGAGAGCTTGGTGCAGGTGTTGATGAAGTAAGAGAGCTTAGTGCAGGTGTTGATGTAGTAAGAGAGCTTAGTGCAGGTGTTGATGTAGTAAGAGAGCTTGGTGCAGGTGTTGATGTAGTAAGAGAGCTTAGTGCAGGTGTTGATGTAGTAAGAGAGCTTAGTGCAGGTGTTGATGTAGTAAGAGAGCTTGGTGCAGGTGTTGATGTAGTAAGAGAGCTTAGTGCAGGTGTTGATGTAGTAAGAGAGCTTGGTGCAGGTGTTGATGTAGTAAGAGAGCTTGGTGCAGGTGTTGATGTAGTAACAGAGCTTGGTGCAGGTGTTGATGTAGTAATAACACTAAAATGTGTTTAAAGGTGTTGGTGAATGTGTTACATCAATACATTGTGTTTACAGGTGTTCCTTCACGTACTGGAGCAAGAACGTGATAAAATTAAAGAGTTGGGAGAGCTTGGTGCAGGTGTTGATGAAGTAAGAGAGCTTGGTGCAGGTGTTGATGAAGTAATATCCACCATAAGAGGCGAGGCCCCATGGAGAGCCTGCTGGCCCCAAGGCAGGTCAGTGGTGAGCCTGACTCAGCTCATGGTTCAGGCGGCTCGTGCCAATTGCACCTTGACCTGCAGCTTCCTCCACCTGGCTGGTGCTCAGTCCTCCTTATGTAGCAAGTCCGGCGCGAGTCCTCTGCACGCTGCCCTGGACGCTGGACACTGGGAGCTGGCGGGCCGGATGGTGAAGGACATGGACGGCTCTCTGTATGTTCCTGACCCCACAGGTCGCCTGCCCACAGTCACCCTGCCTCCACACCTCGCCCACTCTCTGGAGCAGGTCAGTGTACATGCTCCACACCTCACCCACTCTCTGGAGCAGGTCAGTGTACATGCTCCACACCTCACCCACTCTCTGGAGCAGGTTAGTGTACACGCTCCACACCTCGCCCACTCTCTGGAGCAGGTCAGTGTACATGCTCCACACCTCACCCACTCTCTGGAGCAGGTCAGTGTACATGCTCCACACCTCACCCACTCTCTGGAGCAGGTTAGTGTACACGCTCCACACCTCACCCACTCTCTGGAGCAGGTCAGAGTACATGCTCCACACCTCACCCACTCTCTGGAGCAGGTCAGTGTTCATGCTCCACACCTCACTCAGTATGTGGGTGAGGTGCTCCACCTCCACAAGTCAGTCGTTCAACTCACTACATTCATACTTAACTAGGCATGACTAAACTAACATCCAGTTATGGAAATTTATCAATATGCAATTATATATATTCAATGATATTCCATTGACTAGTGCAGTAAGGTACTACGATCTTTCTCCTACACAAGCACACATATTGCGCCTAACAGGTAGAACCGTCCCACTTATCCTATTTAGCGAGGCTCAACATGCTCAACAGAATAAACACATTTTTCCTTTGTTGATTACATTTAAGTTTAATTTTGTTAATATTATAATGGAACACCATAAATGGGTTTATTTAATATTTCACGTGTAACGAGAGTTCAAATGTTTACGAGAGTAAGTACACAGGATAGTGGCGGCGCCAGGCTGTCGGCCCTTAGTGTTTCAAGAGTCACACCTTTTGAGTGTTAATTGTCACAGGTTAAGTAGAGGTCAGGTCGTATCAGGTGACCTCGCTCTCAGCTAAACAGGTAACTGCAGACGTTGGCTGTGTTCTTCCCATCAAACAAGCTGTTGTGTAGGTGTGGTAGGAAGATAGTCAGAGGCTATCTGCTGGTAGGCGGAGTTTAGCTCCCAGTCCCCCTTTAAATAAACGATAAATTGTACATTTGAGAGATACAGAGAAAGAGAGAGACGTTCCAGTAGCCATGACTATGTCTGTCTCTCATGTTACCTGTCCCATCGACCTGTACCAGGCCGGTGAGAACTCTAGCTGTCAGCCGTATCACTCTCTCCTTGCTGACCATCTTATACTTAGAGACTTTGGTGAGTGAAATTGTAAGGTTGACGTATTTTGTGCTTTCCAATTTATATGTTGTGTGATTTTTAAATTCTGAATTAATGTTGACAAATGATCATCAAGGGAAAGGGTTGAGTTATGATATCCATATGATTGTGAATTTTCCTGAATATATACATACAAATTAATAATTTATTAAATTACTTTTAAATTTTCTTTAATTCTGATCCCTAGAGTTTGGATTTATGCCTATATTAGTGAAAGCTAGAGTAGAGAACATTCTGAAGTTTACTTGCTAAAGATTATGTCCTAATAATTCTTGATGATATGATATAAATGCATACAGTTGTTACGAGATAACATCAGTTAAAATTTTTGGATTTACAAGTTCCATTCTTTATCTTATTAATAACTCTTGAATGGTTGGTGGCAGCCCTTACTCTTTCTTCTTCCTTTATTTCTATTTCTTCTTACTCCTTCCTACATTTTCCACTCTTCTGTCTAGCACTTCTACTACTATCTACTCTTCCTATCTACCTCTTATCTAATTAAAGTACTCTAATCCATTTTCTCTCATTGTAAACTTTCCCTTTCACCTGACCACTCTTCCTCACTCCTCCCCTCCACCTCACTCGCCCCCACTCTATGCGTTTTTATCTATTTTCGATTATGTTACAACACCAACAATATTTTATAATAACCTATTTAAATATTATATTTTGGCAGTATTGACGAATAATTGGTATATTTTGGTAAGATGAGACTGCAAAGTTATTTTGGTCTAAAGTATACAAATTGCATATCATATATGTAATAATTCATGTATCTATCAGTGTATAAGATAAAAATGACATTAACAATTCTTTGTGAGGCATTTCGGCTTCTTCAACAACATCCTTACAGCAATAGTTTAAAAAATCTGCAAGAGCCATTATTATTATAATATTTTTCATTTAATTTTATATATATTTTTTTAACATCTATTGTTTATATATATATATATATATATATATATATATATATATATATATATATATATATATATATATATATATATATATATATATATATGTATATTATATTAGAAACCAATGTTTTGCAATGTTCAATGTATTAAAATGTTGTGATAATAATTACGAGTAATTATAACCTAACATATTTTACAGAGTATTTATAACAAGGAAAGGAACATGCTGCAGGACCTACAGGAGAAGATAACACACCCCATCGACAAGAAACAGGTGCAAAAGATTCTGGACGTTCAGGAAATTCTCTTCACTAGCTACTTGAAGAAGACTACTCGGGCCAAGAAGAGAGCAGGAGCTAGAGGATCCCGAGTGTGGTCCACAGGACCCCAGGCTCTCCTGGTGTTGTCCACAGGACCCCAGGCTCTCCTGGTGTTGTCCACAGGACCCCAGGCTCTCCTGGTGGCCTCACGAAGTGGGCTGCAGCAGCTGATATACCTCCTGGTGAAGGTGGGAGGCCTGGCTGTAGACACACTAGTGGATCCCACCGCTGCCACCACTGCCCTCCACCAGGCGGCCGCTCATGGCAAGTCAGGCTGCGTCCTCCTCCTCCTGAGCCTTGGTGCCCAGCCGCTCCTGCCTGACAGATACGGCCACACACCTCCCCACCTCGCTGCAATGTTCGCTCATGATGACGTTCATGAACTTTTAGCAGAATATATTATAGAACCTGAACCTACCTGCAGGGCGGGAACTACCCCACAAGAAGTCCGTAGACGTTTCTCTCAGTATCTCCTGAAGTACAATATACGTGAACCTGAATCATCATCTAATACTGAACACATAAATAATGACCCAACAAAAACTGCAATGAACCTTCTCTACCGTATTGACTTGGGGAGCTTGGTGAGAGACTTAGAGAAGACAACGGTTGACTTAACAATGTGTGAAGCACAAGAGGTCAAGAATGAAGTAATAAAAGAACTTCAACAAATTACAGAAAATGTTTCAGATGAAATTTTCAGAGGGGAACTGAGACTGTCTGGGAGCGCTGCAGATGGTACAAGGCTCTATTGTCCCGATGAGTTCGACGTTAATTTTGTTCTCCAGGAGCTTCCTGGAGTCAGAGTTAAAGTTATACAACAAACAGAGAAAGAAGTCTTAGCCAGCGGTCATAAGTTAAAAGTCAAAATAAAGACGAAAAATTCTAGTCTCCATGGGAATAATTTTGTAACAAAGTTTTATGATAGAGTGAGAGAGATCCTGAAGAGCCACACCATTGGTGACGAGCGTCTTAGTCTAGTGCCACCTGGCCTGACCAGGACGCAGGTGGGCGTGGCACTGTCACTGGCCTGGCAGGGAAGTGAGTATCCGCTGTTGTTGGTCAGTGTTGACTTAGTGCCAGTGGTGGTGGTGCCATGGCCTGAGGAGATTAGCAGACCTCCCCTCACACCCGACACCTCACAAATAATCCAGCTCAGCAACACAGAAGATGGGTCGTGGAGGTGTAGCCTGGCTGCGACAGAGGTGGAGGTGCTGCAGCAGCTGGAGCCTCAGGAGCGCCGGGTGTTTCTCACCTGCAAGACTCTCCTCTCCCGCTTGAAGGCTGAGCGTTGGATGCCCAGACATGTCAAGAACCAGTTTTCCTGGTGGGACTCCCGCTATTGGAAAGTTCCGACCCCTGCAGGATTCTGCCTCAAAAATTCCTTCCTGAGGCAGCTGCAAAGGAAGCGAAAGCAAGGAATGGAGTGGCATGAGCAAGACATATTGATCATAGTGAGGTCTGTCTTCAGAGACATGTGCCATGGGATGGTTGATCCATCAACTGGTGTCGAGTCTCTCGTGCCAGCCAAAGTTAATGCCTACTTCGGTGGAGATTGTGAAAAACCCAAGATGGGTGAAGGAGCTCCCGATATTGTTAGCTATCTTGACACTGTCTAAGATAGCTGGAAAACCTAAGACACGATACTTATTACTCAGATGGGGCTTCCTTAACAAGTGAGTCACTAACTTCAGCTGTAGGACTGTAGTTTTCTCAGGGAATCTTCTGCTGACAGAACACTTAATCTTGCAGGTGTTTACAGGACAAGAAGGATATACAAGGAAGGTGAGCCTCTCAATGAGAACATTATTGTCAGGAACAGTAATGGTCTTCCGCCTCAACAACATCAATTCATTTAACGTTTTATCCCACCTGGTTCTGTTAGGCCCTGGAAGTCCTCTCCTGTTACCTGTTATTATTGTTGTCATGGTGACTGTTGTCAGGGTGACTGTTGTCATGGTGACTGTTGTCATGGTGACTGTTGTCATGGTGACTGTTGTCATGGTGACTGTTGTCATGGTGACTGTTGTCATGGTGACTGTTGTCATGGTGACTGTTGTCATGGTGACTGTTGTCATGGTGACTGTTGTCATGGTGACTGTTGTCATGGTGACTGTTGTCATGGTGACTGTTGTCATGGTGACTGTTGTCATGGTGACTGTTGTCATGGTGACTGTTGTCATGGTGACTGTTGTCATGGTTGTCATGGTGACTGTTGTCATGGTGACTGTTGTCATGGTGACTGTTGTCATGGTGACTGTTGTCATGGTGACTGTTGTCATGGTGTTGTCATGGTGACTGTTGTCATGGTGACTGTTGTCATGGTGACTGTTGTCATGGTGACTGTTGTCATGGTGACTGTTGTCATGGTGACTGTTGTCATGGTGACTGTTGTGACTGTTGTCATGGTGACTGTTGTCATGGTGACTGTTGTCATGGTGACTGTTGTCATGGTGACTGTTGTCATGGTGACTGTTGTCATGGTGACTGTTGTCATGGTGATGGTGACTGTTGTCATGGTGACTGTTGTCATGGTGACTGTTGTCATGGTGACTGTTGTCTGTTGTCATGGTGACTGTTGTCTGTTGTCATGGTGACTGTTGTCATGGTGACTGTTGTCATGGTGACTGTTGTCATGGTGACTGTTGTCATGGTGACTGTTGTCATGGTGACTGTTGTCATGGTGACTGTTGTCATGGTGACTGTTGTCATGGTGACTGTTGTCATGGTGACTGTTGTCATGGTGACTGTTGTCATGGTGACTGTTGTCATGGTGACTGTTGTCATGGTGACTGTTGTCATGGTGACTGTTGTCATGGTGACTGTTGTCATGGTGACTGTTGTTGGTGACTGTTGTCATGGTGACTGTTGTCATGGTGACTGTTGTCATGGTGACTGTTGTCATGGTGACTGTTGTCATGGTGATGGTCATGACTGTTGTCATGGTGATGTTGTCATGGTGACTGTTGTCATGGTGACTGTTGTCATGGTGACTGTTGTCATGGTGTTGTCATGGTGACTGTTGTCATGGTGACTGTTGTCATGGTGACTGTTGTCATGGTGACTGTTGTCATGGTGACTGTTGTCATGGTGACTGTTGTCATGGTGACTGTTGTCATGGTGACTGTTGTCATGGTGACTGTTGTCATGGTGACTGTTGTCATGGTGACTGTTGTCATGGTGACTGTTGTCATGGTGACTGTTGTCATGGTGACTGTTGTCATGGTGACTGTTGTCATGGTGTTGTCACTGTTTGTCATGGTGACTGTTGTCATGGTGACTGTTGTCATGGTGACTGTTGTCATGGTGACTGTTGTCATGGTGACTGTTGTCATGGTGACTGTTGTCATGGTGACTGTTGTCATGGTGTTGTCACTGTGTGTCATGGTGACTGTTGTCATGGTGACTGTTGTCATGGTGACTGTTGTCACTGTTGTCATGGTGACTGTTGTCATGGTGACTGTTGTCATGGTGACTGTTGTCATGGTGACTGTTGTCATGGTGACTGTTGTCATGGTGACTGTTGTCATGGTGACTGTTGTCATGGTGACTGTTGTCATGGTGACTGTTGTCATGGTGACTGTTGTCATGGTGTTGTCACTGTTGTCATGGTGACTGTTGTCATGGTGACTGTTGTCATGGTGACTGTTGTCATGGTGACTGTTGTCATGGTGACTGTTGTCATGGTGACTGTTGTCATGGTGACTGTTGTCATGGTGACTGTTGTCATGGTGACTGTTGTCATGGTGTTGTCACTGACTTGTCATGGTGACTGTTGTCATGGTGACTGTTGTCATGGTGACTGTTGTCATGGTGACTGTTGTCATGGTGTTGTCACTGTTGTCATGGTTGACTGTTGTCATGGTGACTGTTGTCATGGTGACTGTTGTCATGGTGACTGTTGTCATGGTGACTGTTGTCATGGTGACTGTTGTCATGGTGACTGTTGTCATGGTGACTGTGTCATGGGACTGTTGACTGTTGTCACTGTTGTCATGGTGACTGTTGTCATGGTGACTGTTGTCATGGTGACTGTTGTCATGGTGACTGTTGTCATGGTGACTGTTGTCATGGTGACTGTTGTCATGGTGACTGTTGTCATGGTGACTGTTGTCATGGTGACTGTTGTCATGGTGACTGTTGTCATGGTGACTGTTGTCATGGTGACTGTTGTCATGGTGACTGTTGTCATGGTGACTGACTGTTGTTGTCTGTTGTCATGGTGACTGTTGTCATGGTGACTGTTGTCATGGTGACTGTTGTCATGGTGACTGTTGTCATGGTGACTGTTGTCATGGTGACTGTTGTCATGGTGGTTGACTGTGTTGTCATGGTGACTGTTGTCATGGTGACTGTTGTCATGGTGACTGTTGTCATGGTGGTGACTGTTGTCATGGTGACTGTTGTCATGGTGTTGTCACTGTTGTCATGGTGACTGTCATGGGGACTGTCATGACTGTTGTCATGGTGACTGTTGTCATGGTGGTGACTGTTGTCATGGTGACTGTTGTCATGGTGACTGTTGTCATGGTTGACTGTTGTCATGGTGACTGTTGTCATGGTGACTGTTGTCATGGTGACTGTTGTCATGGTGACTGTTGTCATGGTGACTGTTGTCATGGTGACTGTTGTCATGGTGACTGACTGACTGTTGTCATGGTGACTGTTGTCACTGTTGTCATGGTGACTGTTGTCATGGTGACTGTTGTCATGGTGACTGTTGTCATGGTGACTGTTGTCATGGTGACTGTTGTCATGGTGACTGTTGTCATGGGGACTGTTGTCATGGTGACTGTTGTCATGGTGACTGTTGTCACACTGTTGTCATGGTGACTGTTGTCATGGGGACTGTTGTCACTGACTGTTGTCATGGTTGACTGTTGTCATGGTGACTGTTGTGTTGTCATGACTGTTGTCATGGTGACTGTTGTCATGGTGACTGTTGTCATGGTGACTGTTGTCATGGTGACTGTTGTCATGGTGACTGTTGTCATGGTGACTGTTGTCATGGTGACTGTTGTCACTGACTGTTGTCATGGGGACTGTTGTCACTGTTGTCATGGTGACTGTTGTCATGGTGACTGTTGTCATGGTGACTGTTGTCATGGGGACTGTTGTCATGGTGACTGTTGTCATGGTGACTGTTGTCATGGTGACTGTTGTCATGGTGACTGTTGTCATGGTGACTGACTGTTGTCATGGTGACTGTTGTCATGGTGACTGTTGTCATGACTGTTGTCACTGTTGTCATGGTGTCATGGTGACTGTTGTCATGGTGACTGTTGTCATGGTGACTGTTGTCATGGTGACTGTTGTCACTGTTGGGTGACTGTTGTCATGGTGACTGTTGTCATGGTGACTGTTGTCATGGTGACTGTTGTCATGGTGACTGTTGTCATGGTGACTGTTGTCATGGTGACTGTTGTCATGGGGACTGTTGTCATGGTGACTGTTGTCATGGTGACTGTGACTGTCATGGTGACTGTTGTCATGGTGACTGTTGTCATGGTGACTGTTGTCATGGTGACTGTTGTCATGGTTGACTGTTGTCATGGGGACTGTTGTCATGGTGACTGTTGTCATGGTGACTGTTGTCATGGTGACTGTTGTCATGGTGACTGTTGTCATGTCATGGGGACTGTTGTCATGGGGACTGTTGTCATGGTGACTGTTGTCATGGTGACTGTTGTCATGGTGACTGTTGTCATGGTGACTGTTGTCATGGTGACTGTTGTCATGGGGACTGTTGTCTGTTGTCATGGTGACTGTTGTCTGTTGTCATGGTGACTGTTGTCATGGTGACTGACTGTTGTCATGACTGTTGTCATGGGACTGTTGTCATGGTGACTGTTGTCATGGTGACTGTTGTCATGGGGACTGTTGTCACGTCACTGTTGTCATGGTGACTGTTGTCATGGTGACTGTGTTGTCATGGTGACTGTTGTCATGGTGACTGTTGTCATGGTGACTGTTGTCATGGTGACTGTTGTCATGGTGACTGTTGTCATGGTGACTGTTGTCATGGTGACTGTTGTCACTGTTGTCATGGTGACTGTTGTCATGGTGACTGTTGTCATGGTGACTGTTGTCATGGTGACTGTTGTCATGGTCATGGTGACTGTTGTCATGGTGACTGTTGTCATGGTCACGGTGACTGTTGACTGTTGTCACGGTGACTGTTGTCATGGTGACTGTTGTCATGGTGACTGTTGTCATGGTTGACTGTTGTCATGGTTGTCATGGAGACTGATGGGGACTGTTGTCATGGGGACTGTTGTCATGGTTGTCATGGTGACTGTTGTCACGGTGACTGTGTTGTCATGGTGACTGACTGTTGTCATGGTGACTGTTGTCATGGTGACTGTTGTCATGGTCATGGTGACTGTTGTCATGGAGACTGTTGTCACTGTTGTCATGGTTGTCATGGTGACTGTTGTCATGGTGACTGTTGTCATGGTGACTGTTGTCATGGTGACTGTTGTCATGGTGACTGTTGTCACGGTGTTTGTCATGGTGACTGTTGTCATGGTGACTGTTGTCATGGTGACTGTTGTCATGGTGACTGTTGTCATGGTGACTGTTGTCACGGTGACTGTTGTCATGGTGACTGTTGTCATGGTGACTGTGTGAGTGTTGTACTGGACACCGCGACACAAGACAATACCCTCACATAAACTCTTCAATTCCTTGGGGGCGGAAAGTTAGCTGCTCCTTCTATCAGAGTGTTTCAGATTAGTTGAAAGAGTCAGTGTTTGGCACCGTGACTGTTCCAAGCGACCAGTCTTGCCTAGAATGAGCAGTAACAGTCATGTATGACTCACCTGTGAAGGAAACAATTCTATGATGGCTCCATTCACTCCCTTAAGACTAACTCCCAGTTAAAAACACCAAAGACTCGAAACTTATGAGAAGTATCATTAAGAAAGTCCGGAATCTCACTAATCTAGTTACATGAGGCAAGACTGACCAGTATGCGGGAAGGATTAACTATATATTAATAAATTAATATCATTCTTCCAACAATGTGTTGGGAGATCTGGTAAATAAGATACCAGCCCAGCATACACAGAAGATTGTTGAAACTATTATCAACGTTTCCAGAGTGTTGTGGGCATGTCAAGCGTGGAAAAAGGGACTTTGAGCAATGTTTAATCCAAAAATGGTTAAAATATTTATATATATAATTTATATAATATATGTTTTTTTCTGAAACTATTTTCTTCCCTATATATAAATATCAGTTTTTACATGTTTAAATAATAAATTGATGTGCTTTAAGTGAAATTCTTTGAAAAATTGTATATGTTATTTTATGGTTGTATGAAACATTCTTAACACATTTAAATATTCAAAGATCAGATAAATATTTTGTTATTAATTTGCTAAGATTCACTTTTATAACATTATTTATCTCCTTACAAATTCAACAAATAATAATTTCAAATTTAAATACTTAATTCATTTATTATTCTCTAAAATACATTATGTATATTCTTAATGTTATTTATCAGCTGTTGAAGCATTTGTTATAAATTGTGTTACTCCAGGATCAAATTATAATTTAGTTGTTGTTGTTTAAGATTTGCTACCTGGAACAAATGTTCCAAGTAGCACGGGCTATGGTGAGCCCGTAGGAAAATTATTTAGTTCTGTGAATTCGCTAATATTGACATATGTAACACAAATTGCTCCCTTAAATATAATAAAATTTTTATTTAAATTTAAATAATAAATTTATATGTAATTTTGGTACATGTATTAATAATAATTGTAAAATCTTCATCTAAGAGTTCTAGACTAACAACCCGAAGGTTATACATAGAGATACATAGAGGAAAACAATTATTTTCCCCCATTGTATCTATGCCCTGAGAAATAATGAACATCTTATGAAGGCCAAGGCCTACGAACATCTTATGTTCATTATTTCTCAGGGCAAAGATACAATGTGAACAATTCTATTTTGTCCTCTATGTATCTAAGAGCTCTTCGGCTTGTTAGTCCAGAACTCGTAGATGGAGAGTTTAAGATTATTGATTCTATTGGTCTCAAGCTTTGTTTTCCACTAAGTTTTTTGGAAGTTTGCCGTAGCAAAGCACGTCGTACATATTATAATAATATATGCAGTGAGAAAATTCGCCCAGAGAATGTGTAATGTTTACCATATTTTTCTGGGTTTGAAAATATTGTCAAGGCCTTGAAACTTTTTGATATACATGTATTGTTTAATTACGAAAATACTGTTAGAAAACCTTTAGTTAGACACAGTCCTCGTAGTGATAACTGTGTCATTTATAAAATACCTTGTAAAGATTGTAATAGGTTCAATGTTGGGCAAACATCTAAAGATTTGAAATGTAGAATATCGCGATATAAATACTCTGTAAGACATGGCCAATTGTCTAATGCTTTGTTTGTTCATTTGTCAAGAAGATTCTCACCAAATTGATTGGGAGATGGCTTCTTTAGTAATGAATTGTAAAAGTACTTTCAATAGGAACATAATTGAATCTGCTCTAATACAGATTACAAAATTATGTAATTTGGACATTAGCAGTAGACTGTATAATTTAAATTAATTTTTGAATGATCAGTTAAAGGGGGATTTGAGTAGGATCATTGATACACATTTGCTCTCACTAATACCGTGTAAATATCCACTATCTTATTAATATCACTGTATGGGCCAATTGGCCCATACAGTGGGCCATTACATTGGGCCATACATACATCCTATGGGCCTATTGGCCCATAGGATGCAGCCCCCTCTTTATATCCACCCATTCCCAGTCATAAATTTATCATTGTACCTCACTTCACTTCACCTCTCTCCTGCCTATATATGTCCAAATCATTGTACATGTAACTCATCCCTATGAAGATGTATTATTATATACGAAAGTACTTAAGGAACATTCTGTTTCAATTCTTCCTTCGTGGTCTGACACTGTCATATAAATATATGTAGTATGCATCCGTCAATCCCGTGGGGTTATGGAGTTGTGCCCTGGGTGTCTAGTTGTTGTAGTCTAGTTGGATGCTGCGCCTGCTGTGGCTGTGAAGGGGCTATCTTACAGGAACTATGAGAGTTGTTGTAGGGTATTCATAATTTATTATCCTGATACATGTGAAAGGTGCTGCACCTAGGCCAAGTTTCAGCATCTCAGCCTAAATAGAGAAAGAGAAAAAAAAATTATACAATTTTTCAACAATGTTCAATTGCTTTCACAGCCCACAATTGTGAACCAAAATCATTTCTATGACACTCAGCTATGACCTTACTATATAATAAAGATTTGCACCAAGGATTTTTATCCCAGATGTATTTAGTGCAATAATACAGATTTTTAAAGTTTCCCAAAAACGTATGCAACAAAATGAAGTTTAGCATTATTTATAAAATCAATAAATCTACGTAGATAAGAAAAAATACATGTGTTTTTAGAGGCATAAACTCTACATATAATGTGCAAGTTTCATGTAAATTGAATAATAAATAAAGGCTGTGAAGGCAGATCTAGTTGTAAAAGTTGGAGTGGGTAGCGCGCCGCGACAAGTTACTCTACTCGCGGTCACGATCTTCACTCGTGACAATGCGTGATTTACGCATTGCGGCCAGCTCGTACCTTCTATGGAGAGCTCGCATGCATCTAGCTTTCAATGCTTTTCTCGTGTTCGTTTGGTACGTCATATTGCAGTACAAATAGCAAAAATAGCATGAGTTCTGAGAGATATTGTGAGAGCGCGTCAACGATACATCCACTTCCTGAGGGACACACACAGTGACTGACTGCTAAGCCACGAACCCCACCCTCTCTCTCACATGCGACTGTTGCCAATGAGTGAGTTTATATTCGTTTTATGCATAACATGTTATTTTCAACGCTATTACGAAATATTAGACTTCTACAACGTAAGATACAATACCCCGCGGCGCACCCACGCCGCGAGGACCGGATTCACGAAAGTTGCAGCGGGAAATTTGACTCTAATTACGTTATTTTTCAAGATAACATAAAACGGTTTGCACCACAGTGTTGCCAGAATGTTGTAGTATTTTTCGTAATTTCTCGTAAATATTCCATTTTTCTTCGGATTTTCGGGTGCCATGCCCCCTGACGGCCAACCCAAGAAAGACAGTCTCGACTGCAGCATGCGATGATAAACGCCGAAGCGGGTGCGTCTGACAGTGGTCGAGACCTCCTCTGAAATCTATTATCCTCCGCCTGCCTCTTCAGTTCATCCTCGAATTGCTGGAGTCCCTTCTGCACTGTACATCTCCAGGCAGACCTGTCCGCAGCTGCTGCCTCCCAAGTGTTGATGTCGATGTTCATCTGCTTGAGGTCGCGTTTGCAGGCAACTTTGAAACGCAGCTGAGGTCTTCTGGTGGGTCTCCTTCCTGATGCCAGTTCTCCATACAAGAGGTCCTTCGGTAATGCGGCCATCTTCCATGCGTGTGACATGTCCCAGCCATCACATGCGTCTCTGTTTCAGGAGAGTGAACATTGAAGGGACACCTGTTCTCTTAAGTACAGTGTTGTTGGTGACGTGGTCTTTCCACGTGATGTCAAGGATGCGTCTCAGGTTCCGCATGTAAAAGGTATTGAGCCGTCTCTCCTGGCGAGAGCGCAGGGTCCAGGATTCCGAGCCGTAGAGAAGTGTACTCACCACACATGCCATGTAAACTTGTGCCTTGGTGTGTACTGTCAGTTTGGCATTTTCCCAAACGCGCTTTGTGATCCTGACCAGTGTTGTTGCGGCCTTCCCGATACGCCTGTTGAGTTCAGTGTCCAGGGAAAGGGTGTCTGAGATTGTGGAGCCCAGGTACACAAACTCGTGAACTGCCTCCAGCACATAGTCTGCTATGTTTATACAGGGTAGCTCATTGACATCTTGTCCCATCACCTGTGCCTTCTTCAGGCTGATTGTCAGGCCGAAAGCGGAACAGGCTGCGGCAAAGCGGTTGAGTAGTTGCTGCAGGCCTTCTGCTGTGTGTGTGGTGATCGCTGCGTCGTCGGCGAAGAGGAACTCCCTGAGGATTCGCATCTGTACTTTTGTCTTTGCTCGGAGTCTGGATAGATTATAGAGCTTTCCCTCAGATCTTGTACGGAGATAGATGCCCTCTGTGGTTGTTCCAAAGGCATGCTTGACGAGGATCGCGAAGAAGATGCCGAACAGGGTTGGAGCAAGAACACACCCCTGTTTAACACCACTGTTAATGTTGAATGGTTCAGAAGTTGAGCCGTCGTACACGACTGTCCCCTTCATGTCCTTGTGGAACGATTGTATCATGCTGAGTAGGATGGGTGGACAACCAATTTTAGCCAAGATCTTGAAGAGTCCGTCCCTGGTCACGAGGTCGAAGGCCTTTGTAAGGTCAATGAAGGCAATGTACAAGGCTTTCCTCTGCTCCCTGCACTTTTCTTGAAGCTGTCTCAGGGAGATCACCATGTCAGTGGTCGACCTCTCTGCTCGGAAACCACACTGTGACTCGGGGTACACTCTTTCAGCAAGAATCTGAAGCCTGGTCAAAACGACCCTAGCGAAGAGTTTGCCGACGACGCTGAGGAGGGAGATGCCGCGATAGTTGTTTACATCGCTTCTGTCACCTTTATTTTTGTAGAGAGTGATGATGTTTGCATCTCTCATGTCTTGTGGCACCGAGCCCTCCCTCCAGGACTGGCACAGAAGTTCATGAAGCTCAGATTTAAGTGTTCCACGAGCGCACTTGAGAACTTCAGGCGGAATCCCGTCGTCTCCTGGGGCCTTCCCTGAGGAAAGTGAATCCACTGCTTTCTCAACTTCTTCCACAGTTGGTTCAAGATCAAGTTCTTCCATGATGGGCAGGCATTTCAATTGCATCCAAAGCCTCTACGCTTACCAAGTTCTCTCTGGAGTAGAGTTCGGAGTAATGTTCCACCCAGCGATTCATCTGTTGATCACGGTCTTTAATGATCTCTCCAGTGGCTGACTTTAGAGGAGCCGTCCGGTTTTGTGTTGGGCCTGTTGTCTGTTTGATCCCTTCGTACATGCCTCTTATGTTGCCGACAGTGGCCGCAGTCTGGATGCTGGAACAGAGTCAGAGCCAGTAATCGTTAGCACAACGCCTCGCAATTTGTTGAACTACTGCGGGCAGTATGGAGGGCCTGTAGGTTCCTTTCTGAGGGCAGGTTCTTGTAGGATGAGAGAGCTCGTCTTTTTTCCTCTACGAGGGGTAACAGTTCCTCTGCACTGGCCTCGAACTAATCTGCTGACTTGTTCTGCCTCTTACCGAAGGTGGACATGGCAGTGTTGAAAATAGTGTCTCTGAGATGTAACCACCTCTCACTTGCGCTGTCGCAGGGTGGTACAGAAAGGGCATTTACCAGCGTCGCAGTGAATTCCTCCACCTTGTGAAGGTCACGGGTATTGTATACGTTAATGCGTGGTCTTCCCTCCTTCTTTGCTCTCTGAATTTTCCGGGGCTGGAACTTTACTCTGCAAACGTCGAGAGAGTGGTCGGTGTCGCAATCTGCGCTCTGGAAGCTGCGGGTCAGTTTGACATTTCTCAGATTGTTACGCCCCGTAAGCACCAGGTCGAGTTGGTGCCAATGCTTAGACCTGGGATGTCTCCAGGAAACCTTATGCTGGGGCTTGGTGTCGAAGACGGAATTGGTGATGCAGAGATCATGACAGCAGCAGAACCCCAGGAGGCGCTGCCCACTCTCATTCATCTTCCCAAATCCAAATTGGCCCAGGCAGGAAGGCCAAGAGCTGTGATCAGAACCAACTCTTACATTAAAATCTCCCAGGAGGAAGACTGGCTCTTGTTGAGGTATGTCTCTCAGAGCTAGGCTGAGGTCATCATAGAACTTGTCCTTCGCTTCGGTAGAGGAGGTCAGTGTTGGTGCATAGGCATTGATGACGCTGACCATTCCTACTGCTGTATGAAGCTGAAGTTTGATGATCCTTTTAGACATGTCCCTGTTACCTAGCAGTAAAATAGGTACCTGGGTGTTAGTCAGCTGTCACGGGCTGCTTCCTAGGGGTGGAGGCCTTGTCGAGGACCAGGCCGCGGGAACACTAAAAAAGCCCCGAAATCATGTCAAGAAGATAGACCCCTCCATAGGCAGTACTATGGACCCTAACAACCTGTTCCTCATGGCAAAGCCAACGCCATGCTCCCTTACCTCTTCTGGTGGTTTGCCCTGCCAGAAGAAGGTAAAGTCCTTCTCCCGTATGCTGCCGGTTGCGGGCAGACGTGTCTCCTGCAGGGCGACTATGTCCATCTGGAGCCTGAGCAGTTCATTGTTGATCACAGCTGTCTTGCGGGTGTCGTTCACTTCCAGTAGATCTTCCGAGAGACCCGGTGTCGTGGTCCTTACATTCCATGTGCCCAGTTTTAGAGCTGAGTGGCTCTGTGTTTGTTTGCTTTTGCCTGGTGCATGGGTTGATGATCCGCTTATCGGATTGTGGCCTAAGCCCCACGCACCCAGTGGAGCAGGCGGACCGTGGCGGGACAGCACCTTATTGGCTGGGGGCTGCCCAGCTTGAGACGGGCGGTAGCTGTCCTATGAAATCGGATGATTTCTGCCACCGACGGAAGCAACCCCTGGCGCCTTACTCTACGCCAATTGAGTGGTAGGCTTATCACTGGTAACTGTCACTTCCCGTGTTGAGCCATCACCAAGTCGATGCTGGAGTGTCCTCTCCAGGGCACAGGCCTGGGCAGTAATTATGGAGAATCAGCTGTTGCCCATGCAGCAGATCCACCCCCTCCACGCCACCGATGTGATCCAAGGGAAGGGCAGGCGCCGATATGCTTGGCACCAGTGTCGTCGCGGGAGGAACGTAGCTGTAAACAGCTGCAAACTGCCTTAGGGACTCCGACTCCGGATTTTTCCTCAGGGTTGACTCCCGAAGTCTTTCCCATGAGTGGGTTTAGCCACAAGACAGCAGAGGTTTGAATTCGGGGTTTAACTTCCCCTAGATGAGCTGCCTTTCCAGGCAAACGAGTCCCATCTGCCCGAAAGCAACTGGTTTTAAATTAAGACGCCAGAGACCCACCTTCGCCCCTTCTCCTGTTGGTAGAAGCAGTTCCGCCAGGCCTAGAGGCTAAGCCACACGTGCAGGCCAGGAGCTGGACTTGGTTGTCAGAGGCTATTTGAGATGCACGCCATCAGGGGCACTTTACAGGCTGTGGGAGCTTATCTCTACAACCCTTCCACCAGGCTATAACAACCCTTGGAACAAATATATATATATATATATATATATATATATATATATATATATATATATATATATATATATATATATATATATATATATATATATATATATATATATATATATATATATATATATATATATATATATGAAAACTCACACCCCAGAAGTGACTCGAACCCATCGAGTCAGGGGGTGTGAGTTTTCATTCGCATATAGTCCTGGGGACCATTCAGGCTTGTTCGCATATATATATATATATATATATATATATATATATATATATATATATATATATATATATAAAAGTTTGTGAGGGTACCACCTCTGGTGCCAATGTGGGGACCCATAGCCTCTGAGAAGAAAATAAAAAGTATTCAGAGGAGACCTTGTGGCTTCTCACTGAACACTAATATTATCTTCTCCTACCACCCCCATTCTTTTGTATGTACACATATATATTTACTTTATTTGAACTTTGTTACAAAAAAGGAGTTGCATATGGGTTACAAAGATGGTTATCATAGGTTGTCGAGTTCCTCCAGCTCCTCAGATGGCGGGCAGGAACCCTGGATGCAGTGCGCATTTCCCCTCTGTATCGCCACACTGAGGCGCTGGAAAAGAAAGCTTGCAGCTCTCGGGTCCCTTGTTGTTTCAATGAGCCTAGAACCCAGTTCCTTCAAAAAACTGGTAGCACTTTTACCCCAGGCGCCGAGTGTCTCAGAAGCAATGTGGACAAAATTGTAGTGGTGATTCAGTTCTCTATACTTACGGGATTTGGCTGCTTCCCTGTGGGTGGCAGCGCCACCTGGTTGTGCAACACTGAGGTTAATGTAGGTGTTAGCCAGGGTTGATACGCACGTGTAGTCCCATACCAACTGCTTGCCATTCTTCCAGGGGTTCACTGTGATACCATCCGGGCGACCAATAAGAGTATCAGAGTTACGGGGCGTTAGGTAACAGGGCTCTCTTTCAGCTGGGCATCCAGCTGTGGTGAGACTCCTCTTGATGATGTCGTTAACTTCACTGTGCCTCGAGTGCCATCCCCCTGTGCTTTGGCAGAGTAGGCCATGGTGGCCGTACCTGTCAGCCACCACCTCGCCGCAAATACACCTATATCTGGTGTGAATTGGGGCAGCAAGGCGGAGGGCCACAGCAATTCGGAGGGCGTGTGGTGTGAGACGCGTGCCAGTTGCCGACATTGGGGTTGCTAACAGGAAATCCCCTGCATGTGGTGCTGCTACTGCTGTGAGGCGAGCAATGTCGTGTTGTGTTGTTGCAGCACCCAGGCACTCTGCAGCAACTAGGACTACAATGGGGCCATTCCAGCTGGATTGCTTGTGGGCTTTTGGGGATGGTGGTTGAGGTGATTGGCCTGCACGAGCGGCCCACTCTGTGGCACAGCGTGTAAAATTGGGATCATGTACACCTGCCAGCTGATGTAAGTGGGCAGGTAGAATTTCCTTCACAAGGTCGTCGGATGCTGATAAGGAGGACAGGAAGGCTGGAACAGCGATTTGCGTTGCTGTTCGAACTCCGAGGCCCCCAAGTCTTACGGGAAGAGAGGCTTGTTTCCACTGTAGGTCATCGAGAGAGAGGTTAAGGGCTTTTTCTAGCATTGATTTCAGTAACCGGTCATACTCACTTAGTTTTTGGCTACTGTAAGATGGTGAACACCTCAGAAAGTAGGTTAACCTGGGGAGGGACAGACATCTGGTGATGAGGTAGAGTGCATCATGAGCATCAATATCCTCAATCCTCCCATCCATCCTCTTAAGGTCGGCGATTTTCTTATCAAGGACCTCATCGATGGCTTTCAACCCCAAGGGAGCTCCTAGGAGTGTGCTGTCTTCAGGTTTAGTTTTATGGATATTTGGCAGAAGACCCTCTATTCTCTCTACGATGCCCTGGTTGGAACATATTATTTCACATTTAAAAGGGTTCAGGGTGAGGCCTAAAACTGCACCTTGCTCCTGGATTTTTCTGATGTCCTCCAGGATTCAGTCTTGGGAACCAGCTAGGGTACCATCATCCAAGAACCAGATGTTAAGCTCGCTGGACAGGACCTCTGTGACTTGTTTGATGACTAAGCAGAAAAGGAGAGGAGCAAGGGGTCACCCTGTTGGACGCCTTCTCGCGAGTCAATTTCATGTTTGCCAAAAAGTAGCTTAAGATCCATACTGTAGCATGAATGTACAAAAGGGTAGAGGGAAGGGAAATGACTATGAACCGCACGGAGTACAGCATCCCTCCGCACCAAATTGAAGGCATTTTTTAAATCTAGCTTGATAAGGGCCTTTTCGTCTGTGATGTTGGCGATGAAGGCTCGAGCTGCATGGGCTGCCGCCTCACACCCTTGTGGAATGCCAAACCCGAGCTGTTTTGGCTTCAGCATGTTGGCCGCTGCATCACTAACTGTTCTTGCAGCTGCCTTTGCGACGAGACGCCGGAGAGAATTGCCCACAGCTATTGGCCTGATCCCTCCATCCTTTTCCTTTAGAGCACAGAGAGATACTCCAAAAAAGATAGGTCTTATGGACGCTGGTATGTTGCCAGCTAGACATGTGTTGGTGAATCTGGTTAGTTCCACCAAGAGATTCTTTGCAATGTCACCCAGTGCAGGGTTGAGCATTTGCTTGAGGTGGTTGGGTTTTAGTCCTGTTAACCCACCTGCTGATCCTGTAGGGAAGGACATGGCTGTTTTATGGACCACAGATTCAGCCACCCAGAGAGGTTCTGCTCCGGTAGCCCCCACTTGTACAATGTCGTCCTCTCGCGGAGCCCTGGGTGGATGTTTCTCCCTTAGGGCTTGAGCTGTTGCGGCATCTCTGTCGGCAATTGAGTCCTCACTGGTGATGACTCGTATTGCGCCAATAGTGTTTCCTTCTTCTATTTTCTTGGTGACTGATGTTCTGATTTTTGATGTCTCGGATATGCCACTGTTGCTCTTCCTGCCGTGGGTGTTTCTCGCGCGAGTGGGAAGGCGCACCTGGTTGTCCTCCTTGGGAAAATCATTTATAGCTTTGATGACTGAGGCAGCTAAGGTTTTGTCTCTCCTTGCAGGGGTGGCTAGACATATGTTGCCAAACATTAGGAGGTTGTGCCATGCTTGGGTCGTTCCAGGAGAGTCGTTGACCTTTCTCAGGAGGGCAGATAATTTGGCTGCTGCATGGGGGCGGGCTGCTTTAGGGATGTGTTGCAAGGTTCTGGCCGATGTTGCTTTGATAGCTTCTAATAAATTTTCTGTGGGAATGAAGGTCTGGGAGGTGTTTTGCCTTACGGGCGGTGTGGGCTGTTGATTAGTGTTCTCTCTGGGAGGGCACCCAGAACCCAAACACCTGGCTCTGTTGTGGTAATGAAAGCGCACATTATCGTCACTCAACCGGATATAGCATACCCGGTCACACGTCTGACATCTACCTTGTCTACCCCTGCTTGATGGCTCATCTTGGCTTGGAGAAGCCTGGCTATCTGTTGAGAGCTGCGACATGGGCGGGCGCTGGGCGGGCGCTGGGCGGGAAGGTGGACGGCGGGTGGAGACTGGAGGGTGGGCGGCGGTTGGAGGCTGGGGGGATGATCAGCTGGCCGTGGCACTTACTACTCAGATGAGTGGTAATACATATGCCACCTCTATACAAAGTGTGGGTATACACCCACTACACAATATGTGGGTATACATTGGGTGGGTGGGTGGCGTAGACACACATGGGAGCCTCCCGGCTTCAATGGGCGGGTGGCAAGGTGGCCTCGTGGGTGGGGAGGCGACGTGGTGGGGTAGGTAGGAGGGGGAGAGCCATTTTTTATTGGAGTTAAAATTACCGTAGATATATGACCGAACCTAACCAACCCTACCTAACCTAACCTAACCTATCTTTATAGTTTAGGTTAGGTTAGGTAGCCGAAAAAGTTAGGTTAGGTTAGGTAGGTTAGGTAACCTAACCTAACCTATCTTTATAGTTTACGTTAGGTTAGGTAGCCGAAAAAGTTAGGTTAGGTTAGGTTAGGTAGGTTAGGTAGTCGAAAAACAATTAATTCATGAAAACTTTACTTATTAGGCAAATTGGGCTTTGCATAGTAGGCTGAGAAGTGCGTTCTGGCTATTAGGTACGACATATATATATATATATATATATATATATATATATATATATATATATATATATATATATATATATATATGTGTGTGTCGTACATAGTAGCCAGAACGCACTTCTCTGCCTACTATGCAAGGCCCGATTTGCCTGATAAGCCAAGTTTTCATGAATTATTTGTTTTTCGACTACCTAACCTACCTAATCTAACCTAACCTAACTTTTTCGGCCACCTAACCTAACCTAACCTATAAAGATAGGTTTGGTTAGGTTAGGCAGGGTTGGTTAGGTTCGGTCATATATCTACGTTAATTTTAATTCAAATAAAATAAAATTTACCTCATACATAATGAAATGGGTAGCTTTATCATTTCACAAGGAAAAAATTTGAGAAAATATATTAATTCAGGAAAACTTGGCTTATTAGGCAAATCAGGCCTTGCATAGTAGGCTGAGAAGTGCGTTCTGGCTACTAGGTACGACAAATATATATATATATATATATATATATATATATATATATATATATATATATATATATATATATATATATATATATATATATATATATATATATATTAAATATGACCGAAAAAGTAAGATTAATAATTCTAACACGAATTTTCTCAATCTTTCGTACATTACGCTTCACTGTTGGAGGTAAATCAAAAATCACTTCTCCAAAATTCATTTTTATTTCTAGTCTGACGCGACACGGGCGCGTTTCGTAAAACTTATTACATTTTCAAAGACTTCACAAATACACAACTGATTAGAACTTACGTCTCTCTGATATTATATCTACATTTGAGTGAGGTGGGAAGGGTGATGTGGCATTAACACAAGACAGAACAGGAGGGGATATTAATAGGGTATTAAAAGTATCAACACAAGACAGAACAGAAACAATGGGTATTGAATAGAAGTGTTTGTAGAAAGCCTATTAGTCCATATTTCTTGATGCTTCTATATTGGAGCGGAGTCTTGAGGTGGGTAGAATATAGTTGTGCAATAATTGGCTGTTGATTGCTGGTGTTGACTTCTTGATGTGTAGTGCCTCGCAAACGTCAAGCCGCCTGCTATCGCTGTATCTATCGATGATTTCTGTGTTGTTTACTAGGATTTCTCTGGCGATGGTTTGGTTATGGGAAGAGATTATATGTTCCTTAATGGAGCCCTGTTGCTTATGCATCGTTAAACGCCTAGAAAGAGATGTTGTTGTCTTGCCTATATACTGGGTTTTTTGGAGCTTACAGTCCCCAAGTGGGCATTTGAAGGCATAGACGACGTTAGTCTCTTTTAAAGCGTTCTGTTTTGTGTCTGGAGAGTTTCTCATGAGTAGGCTGGCCGTTTTTCTGGTTTTATATTAAATCGTCAGTTGTATCCTCTGATTTTTGTCTGTAGGGATAACGTTTCTATTAACAATATCTTTCAGGACCCTTTCCTCCGTTTTATGAGCTGTGGAAAAGAAGTTCCTGTAAAATAGTCTAATAGGGGGTATAGGTGTTGTGTTAGTTGTCTCTTCAGAGGCTGTCCTCTGAAGAGACAACCAGTTGCTTCTGGGGGTATGGGTTCAAGTCACTTCTGGGGTGTGAGTTTTCAGTTGCATATTGTCCTGGGGACCATTCAGGCTTGTTCGCATTTGTGTTCCTCACGTGTGCCCCAAAGAATGAGGTGATTTGGTAAAATGCTATGCCCAAGATTACTATCCGAGTGCCGGCGGTGGGGTGGTTCAAATAGCTTAGGCTATCACCTCATTATGTCCGGTCGTGATGGTCAAGTGGATTAAGGCGTCTTGTACATACCAGTTGCGTTGCTTCTGGGAGTATGGGTTCGAGTCACTTCTGGGGTGTGAGTTTTCAGTTGCATATTGTCCTGGGGACCATTCAGGCTTGTTCGCATTTGTGTTCCTCACGTGTGCCCCAAAGAATGAGGTGATTTGGTAAAATGCTATGCCTAAGATTACTATCCGAGTGCCGGCGGTGGGGTGGTTCAAATAGCTTAGGCTATCACCTCATTATGTCCGGTCGTGATGGTCAAGTGGATTAAGGCGTCTTGTACATACCAGTTGCGTTGCTTCTGGGAGTATGGGTTCGAGTCACTTCTGGGGTGTGAGTTTTCAGTTGCATATTGTCCTGGGGACCATTCAGGCTTGTTCGCATTTGTGTTCCTCACATGTGCCTCAAAGAATGAGGTGATTTGGTAAAATGCTATGCCCAAGATTACTATCCGAGTGCCGGCGGTGGGGTGGTTCAAATAGCTTAGGCTATCACCTCATTATGTCCGGTCGTGATGGTCAAGTGGATTAAGGCGTCTTGTACATACCAGTTGCGTTGCTTCTGGGAGTATGGGTTCGAGTCACTTCTGGGGTGTGAGTTTTCAGTTGCATATTGTCCTGGGGACCATTCAGGCTTGTTTGCATTTGTGTTCCTCACGTGTGCCCCAAAGAATGAGGTGATTTGGTAAAATGCTATGCCCAAGATTACTATCCGAGTGCCGGCGGTGGGGTGGTTCAAATAGCTAAGGCTATCACCTCATTATGTCCGGTCGTGATGGTTAAGTGGATTAAGGCGTCTTGTACATACCAGTTGCGTTGCTTCTGGGAGTATGGGTTCGAGTCACTTCTTTTCTGGGGTGTGAGTTTTCAGTTGCATATTGTCCTGGGGACCATTCAGGCTTGTTCGCATATATATATATATATATATATATATATATATATATATATATATATATATATATATATATATATATATATATATATATATATATATATATATATATATATATATATATATATATATATATATATATATATATATATATATATATATATATATATATATATATATATATATATATATATATATATATATATATATATATATATATATATATATATATATATATATATATATATATATATATATATATATATATATATATATATATATTGTCGGGGTTTACTACTCGGGTGAGCAACAGTATACTCAAGGTCACTCACCGTAGCCCAGCGGGTCTTCACTCTATCCTCGTGGTGCCACTGTATGCCAGGAGAGTATCCCAGTCAATCCCAACCGGCCTCTGATCGAGAAGGACTGGGAACACAACTTGTTCACTTAACTGTTGTATGCCCGCCCCAACAATAGGGCTCTACTACTAACCACAAGGTCGCCAACTGGTGTTTTCGGTGTCCAGTAACACATCAGTGGATTTGTTGAATTGTGGTAACAGTGGCAAGGGCACACTCAATAGATCTGATATCAGGCAGGTATTTACTTCTATCACTCTCTGCTTTCAGGTATTACATAGCCACAAGAAATATGGAGGGGATGATATTAACACAAATGTATTTTGTATTTTACTTAAAACTCATTCAAAGACATCACAAGGTCATATCAATAAGCAATCAGCTGTTTCAGGCGGGAGTCGCTGGTTCCCACACATATAATATGAACTCACTAAGCTGGCAACACTCCCCCTCTCGTCAATGTCAAAATCAGCTGGGCAACTCCCCCCGCGCGAATGTTTATTGCTTGTTTCCCTGGTGTCACGCGCTCTGTTTCTTTAAGTTCTCAAAGATCACTAGAAGTTCGAACACACAATATTTGCGACAATAGCACGTATTACTTCGCTACACTGATCTTGGGCTCAATCAAACATTTCTATATTAAATGTGACAATAATTCACCGTCATGGTATTACACACTGCTCTTCATTTAATGATAACTTATGAAGTATAGATCACTGGAGTTCTCAGTAATTCTTTCCGTGGGCGATAACACAATTAATCACTGCACACATGAATGATTATTCAATACACAAGCATAGACATATATATATATATATATATATATATATATATATATATATATATATATATATATATATATATATATATATATATATATATATATATATATATATATATATATATATATATAGATGAATCAGACATCAATAATGGTAATAACATAGTTACTGGGCACATAGCCTAACTTCCAAATGCTGGCATAATATTATATATATTCTCTCACTATATGATTACTTTAAAGTCTCATGAAAGACATTCTCAACACAGTAAATTCATCAATTACTCCGGGTGCCTGTACACCAATAATAATCATAAATATCGTGAGTACCCTTTATAGTACCACTCTGCACATTGGTGCCTTACTGTGACATAGGTGAGCCTTGCTCACGACATACAAATTACTCAGACTAAATAATATAGCTGACTAAAGGGGAATTTGGGAGGGAAACTAGAATCACCTACTTCCACCTATCCTCCGATGAGAGTTGAGTTGTAGCTCCTGGTCCTGGCTCCTGCCTCGTGTAGGGAACGCCCCCACACACACGCTGTCGTGTCCTCCAGGAACTCAATCAATGTCCCACCGTAAGCGCGTCGTCTCCGTGCCTTTTCCCAGCAGGTCCGTGCTCCTCCTCGACTTCTTGTAGGGTTGGAGTCGGTCTCCCGGCCGTCAACTTCTCCCAGCTACTGCTACCCGCCTACGTCTCGGCTGCAGTCGTTCGGATTCCCGAGTAGTTTCCTTCTTCCTCTGCTTCCCAGTGGCTCGGTTCAGCCACTACGCCGTCACAAACGGGTGAACTGCCTCAGACGTCACATACTTCACTGCACAGACTTCACTTCTTCTTGCACAGTACCTGTCCTGGAGCACTTGTTGCTCAATATCCCGTCGATTCCCTCTCTGGTTCAACACACGAACGAAGGAAGACCTCACAGAGTACTGGCAGACTTCGGGTGACGCGTAAAATCCACGGGAGCGGGAATCAACTGTCAAACTGACAGGACCAATCTTCGCACGTCCAACCTCCTTGACGTGTCGTGTCAGACTGATTCCCTCACGGAGGATTGGTTCAGCAACCACGTCATCACTGTGGAGCTATCAGCCGTCGCATACGTCGCTGCCTAGACTCCACTCTTGCACAACACCTGTTCCTGGAGCACTTGTTGCTCAATATTCTGTCAATTCCTTCTTCGGTTCAACACATGAACGAAGGAAGACCCCACAGGTGTTGGCAGACCACGGGTGATGCGTAAGTCCTCCGGAGACGGGGTAAACTGTCCAACTGACAGGACCCCCCAGCGCACGTCCGACCTCCTTGACGTGCTGTCTTAGACTGATGGCGCCAGCGCGGCTCGCTGACCGGACCCCCTTCCTTCGTGACGTCACATTCGCCACGGGAGGTTTTCATTGGCTCCCTGTGCCACATTGCTGTCGGTGACCAATCCGGTGTCACTGACGTCACACAGTTTTGGCGGGGAAACAGGAGAGCCAGCGCCATCTTGGCTTCCTAAAGGGCCTAAACCACAGGCCAAAATACTCTTGTTTTATAAATTTCTCGGCACTCCGAGAACACTCCACTCTCCCACATATACCAAACTGATGCTTGCTACGTAGAGAACGCTCGGGTAAAGTGGACATGACTCTTACTGCAGGCGTGGGAGAAATATAAGGGGGGGAACACCATCACAATATATATAACTGAAAATTCACACCATAGAATTGACTCGAACCTATAGTGCCAGGAGCAACCATTCAGGCTTGTTCGCATTTGTGTTCCTCAGGTGTGCCCCAAAGAATGAGGTCATTTGATACAATGCTATGCACAAGATTACCATCCGAGTGCCAGCGAGGAAGTGGTTCATATAGCTTTGGCTATCACTTCCTTATGTCTGGTCGTGATGGTCAAGCGGACTAAGGCGTCCTGTACATACCAGTTGCGTTGCTCCTGGCAGTATAGGTTTGAGTCACTTCTGGGGTGTGAGTTATCATTTGCATATAGTCCTGAGGACCATTCAGGCTTGTTCGCATTTGTTTTCCTCACGTGTGCCCCAAAGAATGAGGAGATTTGATAAATCTAACCTAACCTAACCTATAAAGATAGGTTAGGTTAGGTAGGGTTGGTTATGTTCGGTCATATATCTACGGTAATTTTAACTCCAGTAAAAAAAAATTGACCTCATACATAATGAAATGGGTTGCTTAATCATTTCATAAGAAAAAAATTTGAGAAAATATAATAATTCATGAAAACTTGGCTTATTAGGCAAATCGGGCCTTGTATAGTATGCTGAGAAGTGCGTTCTGGCTACTAGGTACGACATATATATATATATGTGTTGTACCTAGTAGCCAGGACGTCGTACTCGGCCTACTATGCAAGGCCCGATTTGTCTAATAAGCCAAGTTTTCATGAATTAATATATTTTCTCTAATTTTTTCTTATGAAATGATAAAGCTACCCATTTCATTATGTTTGAGGTCAATTATTTTTTTATTGGAATTAAAATTAACGTAGATATATGACGGAACCTAACCAACCCTACCTAACCTAACCTATCTTTATAGGTTAGGTTAGGTAGCCGAAAAAGATAGGTTAGGTTAGGTTAGGTTAGGTAGGTTAGGTAGTCGAAATAATTAATTCATGAAAACTTGGCTTATTAGGCAAATCGGGCCTTGCATAGTAGGCAGAGAAGTGCGTTCTGTCTACTAGGTATGACATATATATATATATATATATATATATATATATATATATATATATATATATATATATATATATATATATATATATATATATATATATATATATATATGCCACACCTGTGACAGGTAAAATCATTTTTTTTTTTAAGAAACACTACAATCTGTTGCACATAAGAGCAATACACGCTATACTAAATATGTTAAAATTTCATTTCAATGTTTCCAATATCATTAATAAATTACATTTTCATGGATTTTGATTGATTTTCATTATTATTTAATTATTTTGTGTGGCATTGCACTGGAATTGAGCTGTGTTATTTACCATACCGTTCATTTCGTCAGCATAGTTTATTTTTTATTTTTTCATTTTTTTCATTTCGTTTTTTTAACTGTTTTTCTTAAATTCCGGTCATCATTTGATGTTCCCAATTTTTGATGCGAACATCAGATCATTTGAGAGTGCATCGAACGAGTGAGTGAGGAATGGTGGGGAGGACAAGACGACGGGAGTGGGGGATGGTGGGGAAGACGAGGAGAAACGGGAGGAGGGTAATGGTGGGGAGGACGAGGGGACAGGGGAATGGAAAATGGTGAAGAGCACAATGGGACAGGGAAGTCGGGGAAGGTGGGGAGGAAGAGGGGACAGGGGAGTAGGAGATGGTGGGGAGGACAAGTGGATGGTAGAGTGGGGAATAGTTCGGAGCATAAGGGGCCGGTGGAGTTGGGGATGGTGAGGACAAAGGGATGGTGGAGAGGGGGAATGGTGGGGAGAACGAGGGGATAGGGGAGTGAGGAATAGTTGGGTGGACGAGTGGAAAGGGGAGTGAGGAATGGTTGTGAGGACGAAAGGATGGGGAAGGGGTGAATGGTGGGGAGGACTGGAAGACAGGGGAAAGTTGCTGACACGAAAACAGAAGCAGAAAGAAACACGCATTGCTGAGCCACAGCAACGCGTGGCCGGGTACAGCTAGTATCTATATAAATAAAAATAGAAATGCTCGTTTGTTCAAAATCGCTAATTTCCGAAAGTTCTTCACCGATTGCTTTGAAATTTTCACACAACGTTCCATTCGCATCCGGCCAGGTATTTATAAAAATAAAAACAAAAATGACATCTACTATATAGATGTCACGTCAGTGACAGTAAAAGAAACATGCTTTTTCTAAAAACTGTGCTTTTCATGTGTTTTTCATGTGAGGGAAATCTCTAAAACCTATTTACCATGGGTAAATAGGTTTACTTTGAAATTTTGACACAACGTTGCATTCGAATAGGCGCGTAATTTTATATATCTACTATATACATGCCTCACCTGTGACCAGAAAAAAAACATGCTTTTGTGAAAAACAGCGCCATCTGTGGGACGTAAGAGCAACACACGCTGTAATCTCCAAAAGTTCTTCATTGATTGCTCTGAAATTTTGACACAACGTTGCATTCGAATAGGCGCGTCTTTTTATATACCTACTATATAGATGCCACCCCTGTGACTGGTAAAAACATGCGTTTTTGAAAAACAGCGCCATCTGTTGCACATAATTGCAACATGCATGCTATACTAAATATGTCACAAATTCCTTTTCAATGTTTCCGATTGGATTGATAAATTTAATTTTCATAGATTTCGCATTTATTTTATTTTATTGAATTATTTTGTGTGATATTGTGTTGGAATTGAGCTGTGTTGTTTACTATATCGTTCATTTCGTAAGTATAAGTATAGAAGCCACACCTTTGACTGGTAAAACTATGAGTTTCTTGAAAAACAGCGCCATCTGTTGCATGCAAGAGCAACACACATGTTATACTATATATGTTACAATTCCATTTCAATGTTTCTGATTGCATTGACAAATTGAATTTTCATAGATTTTGATTTATTTTCATTTTGATTTAATTATTTTGTGTGAATTGCATTGGGATTGAGCTGTCTTGTTTGTCATTTCATTTTGTGAATATAGTTTATTTTTTTTATTTTTTTCATATTTTCATTTCATTTTTTAACTGTTTTTCTTATATATAACAAATGGGAATATCAGACCACTTGATGTTCCCAATTTTTTTATGGGAACATCAGACAATTTGGGAAGGCATCGAACGAGGGAGTTGGGAATGGTTGGAATGACGAGGGGAAGGAAGTGAGAGATAGTGGGGAGGACAAGGGGACAAGGGAGGGGGTAATGGTAGGGAAGGACGAGGGAACGGAGGAATTTGGTGGGGAAGAGGGGATGGGGGAATGGAGAATGGTGGGGAGGACAAAGGGACAGGGGAGTGGGGCATGGTGGGAAGGAAGAGGGGATGGTGGAGTTGGGAATGGTGGGGTGGACGAGGGGACAGTGGAGTGGGAAATAGTTTTGAGGCCGAGGAGACGGGTGAAGGGGGGAATGGTGGGGAGGACTGGGGGACAGGGAAGGTTGCTGTGGCTGAGTCACAGCAATGCGTGGCCGGGTACTGCTAGTTATTAATAAATTAATTTTGTATTAAGTGTAACATCTGTGATATGATGGCCATGTACGTGTTAAGGTGGTCGCTTACAGCACTGCTATTGGGGTTATATACAACTGTGTTATGGTGGATTTATGGAGACTGCACATGTTCTTAGAAAAGGAGTCAGTACATATGTTTAGAAAGATAGTCAGCACATGTGTGTAGAAAAGGAGTCAGGACATTTGCTTAAAAAGGCGTATTCATATGACTTTAGAAATAAGTCAGCACATGTGCTTAGCAAGGGCGTCAGCACATGTGCTTAGCAAGGGCGTCAGCACATGTGCTTAGCAAGGGCGTCAGCACATGTGCTTAGCAAGGGCGTCAGCACATGTGCTTAGCAAGGGCGTCAGCACATGTGCTTAGCAAGGGCGTCAGCACATGTGCTTAGCAAGGGCGTCAGCACATGTACTTAGCAAGGGCGTCAGCACATGTGCTTAGCAAGGGCGTCAGCACATAATGCTTAAAAGTAAGTAAGCACATATGTTTAGAAAGGGAGTCAGCATATGTGCTTAGAAGGGGGAGTCAGTACGTGTATTTAGACAGGTAGTCAGTACGTTTGCTAAGAAACGTGTTAGCACATGTGCTTAGAAAGGGAGTCACTATATGTGATTAGAAACGGAGTCAGCACATGTGTTGTGAAAGGGAGTTAGCATATGTACTTAGAAAAGTTGTCAGCACATGTGCTTGAAAAGGGAGTCTGCACATGTGCTGACAATGGGATTCAGCATATGTACTTAGAAAGAGGGTCAGAACTTGTACTTACAAAGGAAGTTAAGAGGGGCATCAGTAAGTTTTTTTTTTAATTTGTTCAATGTCAATTAATCTTTTTTGACTAGTTGTATACGGAATGGGCTGCAACTGTTCCACGTTTCAGTTTTGCAGCATAAATAGAAAGGGTGATTTTGTTTTCAACTAATATTGCACACTTTCAATAAGCCTCTTCTACCACAAGTTTCAAATGAAATCATTTCTATGACATTTTTCTATCACATTACCATATAATACAGAATCTATATGGGCAGATTTTCCAAAATATATATAGTTTTACTAATACAAATAGTCAAAGTTTAAAAAAATCCAATATATCATATTAATTACTATTAAAAAATTAACGAATAAATTTTGGAAAAAACGCTTTTTACAGATTGTAGAGATATAAACTCTACATATAAGGTGTAATTTATGTAAATTGAATAAAAAATCAAAGAGTAGAAATTACGTTTATGTTACATGAAAATAAATAAGTAAAACATAAAGTCTAAGGTGTTGCCATCTGTGGCTGAGATTAACATTAGACCAATTTCTTCCAAAATTGGCATCCTTTTATATATGATTACGTGCAGTTAGGTGTATAAGTTTCATGTATATCGTCCGATAAACATATAAGAAAAAAATTAAAATGTATATTTTTTTTTTTATAAAACTATTTATTAAATATTTTTATTATATAATATTGTAATAGCTGAGAGTCATAGACATGATTTCAATTGACATTTGTGTTTGATGTTAATTTTTCACCATTCTGGAAAATATTTGTCACGTAAATCAATATTTTTTCTCCTTTCCTATTTATGCTACGATCCTGAGACTTGGAACAGATAAAACCCTTCTCATATACAACCAGTCAAAAAAGTTTGATTGAAATCGAGCTAGTTTTCATTTATTCCGTATTTTTGGCATACTGTATTTGGCACTAATGCCCCCTTAAGAAAGGAAGTCAGCATGTGCTTAAGAAGAGAGTCAGCACTTATGCTTAGAAAGAGTCAGCACATGTGCTTAAAAAAGGCAGTCAGCGCATGTGCTTAGAAAGTGAATCAGCACATGTTCTTAGAAAGGGGGTCAGTACAATTGCTTTGAAAGGTAGTCAGCATATGTGTTTAGAAAGGCAGTCAGCATATGTGTTTAGAAAGGGAGTCATCATATGTGTTTAGAAAGAGAGTCAGGATATGCGTTTAGAAATGAAGGCAGGACAAGTATTTAGAATTAATGTAAGCTGATGTATAAATGGAAAATAAATATGTATATAGATATATATCTTATGTATATAGAGTCCGTATAAATGGGGTCAAGTCAGAGTGGGAAGATGTTGTAAGTGGAGTGCCTCAACGCTCTGTCCTGGGACCTCTGTTGTTTATAATATATATAACTGATTTAGAGTCAGGTTTGAGTTTGTAAACATTTTGCCGATGATAGAAAATAGGTAGGGGAATTAACACGGAAGAAGACTCACTATCACTTCAAGATGATCTAAATAGGGTTTAGAAATGCTCAAGAGATTGGCAGATGCAGTTTAATGCTGATAAAAGTAAAAATTTGAGGCTAGGTAATGATGATAGAGTTAAAAGATACGAGGTAGATGGTGTTGAGATTCCGAAGTCGGATTGCGTAAGGGATCTAGGAGTTATGATTAGTAAGAATTTTAAGCCAAAGGATCAATGCATGAATGTTCGTAATAAGGCAAATAGGACACTGGGATTTATTAATCGAAGCGTTAGTAACAAGATATCTGGTGTTGTTCTTCAGCTATATCTTGCTTTGGTTAGGCCCCATTTAGAATATGCAGTTCAGTTTTGGTCGCCGTACAATAAAACATAAGAACAAAGGTAACCGCAGAAGGCCTATTGGCCCATACGAGGAATCTACTATTAATAACCCACAAATCCCACTCATATATATGTCCAACCCACGTTTGAAACAATCGAGGGACCCCACCTCCACAACGGTATGTGGTAATTGGTTCCACAAGTCAACAACCCTGTTACCGAATCAATATTTGTCCAAGTCTTTTCTAAATCTAAACTTATCTAATTTAAATCCATTGTTTCGTGTTCTGTCTTGTGTGATACTTTTAATATCCTATTATAATCCACTTTATTATGTCCATTCATCCACTTGTAAACCTCTATCATGTCACCCCTAACTCTTCGCCTTTCTAGTGAATGCAATTTAAGCTTTGTTAATCTTTCTTCAAATGAAAGATCCAATTTGGGGAATTAACTTTGTCATCCTACGCGGGACATGTTCAACAGAATTTATATCTATTCTATAGTACTGCGACCAAAACTGAACTGCATAATCTAAATGGGGCCTAACCAGAGCAAGATATAGCTGAAGAACCACACCAGGTGTCTTGTTAATAACGCTTCGATTAATAAATCCCAGTGTCCTATTTGCCTTATTACGAACATTCATGCATTGATCCTTTGGTTTTAAATTCTTTCTAATCATAACACTAATTATTGAGGGAGCCGGTCGGCCGAGAGGACAGCATGCTGGACTTGTGAACCTGTGGTCCCGGGTTCGATCCCGGGCGCCGGCAAGAAACAATGGGCAGAGTTTCTTTCACCCTATGCCCCTGTTACCTAGCAGTAAAATAGGTACCTGGGTGTTAGTCAGCTGTCACGGGCTTCTTCCTGGGGGTGGAGGCCTGGTCGAGGACCGGGCCGCGGGGACACTAAAGCCCCGAAATCATCTCAAGATGATGATATCTTGTAACTCTATCATCATTACCTAGCCTCCGAACTTTACATTTATCAGCATTAATTAAACTGCATCTGCCAATCTTTTGACCATTTCAAAACCCTATTTTGATCAACTTGAAATGCTAGTGAGTCTTCTTCCGTGCTAATTTCCCTACCGACTTTCGTATCATCGACAAATTTGCAAATGTTGCTACTCAATCCTGAATCTAAATCATTTATATATATTATAAATAACTGAGGTCCCAGGACAGAGCCTTGAAGCCCTCCACTTACAACATTATCCCACTCTGACTTAACCCCATTTGTACTAACTCTCTGTTTCCTTTGGAATAGCCAATGCCCTTATCCAACTTAATATAGCACCCCCAATGGACAATAATCCAACTTAATTTAGTACCCCCACATGGGCTTAGAAAGGAAGTCAGTACGTATGTTTAAAAGGTATTAGCACATGTGCTTAGAAAGGAAGTTAACATATGTGTTTTGAAAGGAAATCAGCATGTGTGTTTAAAAACGGAGTCAGCAGATGTGTTTAAAAATAGAGTCAGCACATGTGCTTAGAAAGGCAGTCAACACATGTGCTTAGAAAGGGGGGTCAGCACGTGTGTTTAGAAAGGGAATCAGCATATGAGTTTAGAAAGAGAATCAGCATAAATGTTTAGGAACGGAGTCAGCACATGTGTTGTGAATGGGAAATGTGATTAGAAATGGAGTCAACAAATATGCTTAGAAAAGGAGACAGAACTTGTGCTTTGAAAAGGGAGTCAACATATGTGCTAAGAGAGGGAGTCAGCCAATTTTCTAAGAAAATGAGTCAGCACATGCTTAGAAAGGAAGTCAGTACGTGTGCTTAGAGAGGTGATATCACATGCTTAGAAAGGGAGTCAATGATGTGTTTAGAAAGGAGTCAGCATATGCGTTTAGAAAGGAAGTCAGCATATGCGTTTAGAAAGGAAGTCAGCACATGTGCTTACAAACTAAGTCAGCACATATGCTTAGAAAAAGATTCAGCGTATGTGTTTAGATAGGTAGTCAGCACATGTGTTTACAAAATGAGTCCGCACATATTTTTAGAAAGGAAGTCAGCAAATATATTTAGAAAAGGAGTCAGTACATGTGTGTAGAAAAAGAGGTAGGACATATGTTTAGAAATGGAGTCAGCATATGTGTATAGAAAGGGAGTCTGGACATGTGTTTAGAAATGGAGTCAGCACATATGTTTAGTATTAGAGTCAGCACATGTGTTACGAAAGGAACTCAGCACATGTGTTAAGAAAGAGAGTCTGCACGTGTGTTTAGAAAGGGAGCCAGCATATGTGTTAAGGAAGGGTGTCAGCATATATATTAAGAAATGGAGACAGCACATGTGTTTAGAAAGGGAGTCGGCATTTGTGTTTTAAATAAGAGTCAGCATATGTGTTTAGAATGGGAGTCAGCACATGTGTTTAGAAATGGAGTCAGCATATGTGTTTAGAAACGGGGTCAGCGCATGTGTAGTGAAAAGTAGTCAGCACATGTGCTTAGAATAGGAGGAAGCACATGTGCTTGAAAAAGTGAGGCAGCATATGTGCTAAGAAAGAGAGTCAGCAAATTTGCTTAGAAATGGAGACAAAACATGTGTGCTTAGAAAGGAAGTCAGCATGTGTGTTAAAAATGGGAGTCAGCACATGTGCTTAAAAATAAAATCAGCATATGTACTAAGAATGGCAGTCATCACATGTGCTTAGAAAGGAAGTCGGCAAAAATGTCTTAAGAAAGAGTGTCAGCATGTGTGTGTCTTGAAAGGGAGATAGCATATGTGTTTAGAAAGGGAGTTAACACATGTGTTTAAAAATAAAGTTAGCACATGTGTTTAGAAAGAGAGTCAGCACATGTGTTTAGAAGGGAAGTCAACATATGTTTTTTGAAAAGGAGTCAGCATATGTGTTTAGAAAGGGAGTCTGTTTAAATGTTTAGAAACGGAGTCAGCACATATGCTTAGAAAGGTAGTCAGAATGTTTTTAAAAAGGGAGTTAACATATGTGCTTAAAAATAGAGTCAGAACATGTGCTTAGAAAGGAAGTAAGCACATGTGCTTAGAAAGGAAGTAAGCACATGTGCTTAGAAAGGAAGTAAGCACATGTGCTTAGAAAGGAAGTAAGCACATGTGCTTAGAAAGGAAGTAAGCACATGTGCTTAGAAAGGAAGTAAGCACATGTGCTTAGAAAGGAAGTAAGCACATGTGCTTAGAAAGGAAGTAAGCACATGTGCTTAGAAAGGAAGTAAGCACATGTGCTTAGAACGGAAGTAAGCACATGTGCTTAGAAAGGAAGTAAGCACATGTGCTTAGAAAGGAAGTAAGCACATGTGCTTAGAAAGGAAGTAAGCACATGTGCTTAGAAAGGAAGTAAGCACATGTGCTTAGAAAGGAAGTAAGCACATGTGCTTAGAAAGGAAGTAAGCACATGTGCTTAGAAAGGAAGTAAGCACATGTGCTTAGAAAGGAAGTAAGCACATGTGCTTAGAAAGGAAGTAAGCACATGTGCTTAGAAAGGAAGTAAGCACATGTGCTGACAAAGAGAGAGTCAGCACATATGCTTAGAAAAGTAGTCAACATATGTCTTTAGAAAATGAGTCCACACATGTGTTTAGAAAGGTACTCAGCACATGTGCTTAGAAAGGGAGTCAACATATGTGTTTAGAAAGGAAGTCAGCAGGAGTGTTTAAAAAGGGAGCATGCACATGTGCTTAAAAATAGAGTCAGCACATTTGCTTAGAAAGGAAGTTAGCACATGTGTTTAAATAGGTACACAGCACATTTGTTTATAAAATGAGTCCGCACATGTGTTTAGAAAGATATTCAGAACATGTGTTTAGAAAAGGCGTCAGCACATGTGTAAAGAAAAGGAATCAGGACATATCTTTAGAAAAGGAGTCAGCATATGAGTTTAGAAAGGGAGTTAGCATATGTGTTTAGAAAGGGAGTTTGGACATGTGTTTAGAAATGGAGTCAGCACATGTGTTTAGTAAGGAAGTCAGCACATGTGTTTAGAAAGGGTGTCAGTATATGTGTTTAGAAAGGGAGTTAGCAAATGTACTTTAAATAATGCTTTACTTCTGACTTTAATAGTCAGAAAATGTGTTTAGAAAGTGAATCAGCATATGTGTTTAGAAATAGAGTCAGAACATATGTTGTGAAAGTGAGTCAGCACATGTACTTAGAACGTAACTCAATACTTGTGCTTATAAAGGTGTTAGTACATGTGACTAAAAGGGAGTCAGCATGTGTTTTTAAAAAGGAAGTCAGCACATGTCTTTAGAAAGGGAGACAGCACACGTGCTTAGAAAGGGAGTCGGCACATGTGCTTATGAAGGTAGTCAGCATGTGTGTTTAGAAAGGGAGTCAGCACATGTGTTTAGAAAAGAAGTCTGCACATGTGTTAATTAGATAGTTACCACATATGTTTTGAAAGGGAGTCAGCACATATGTTTTAAAAGGGAGTCAGCACATGTGCTTACAAAAAAGTATGTTTATATCTTTAGAAAGGAGTCAGCATATGTGCTAAGAAAGGGAGTCAGCACATAATGTTTAAAAAGTGAGTAGCATATAATGTTTAAATGTGATTCAGCACATATGTTTAGAAAGGGAGTCAGCACATATGTTTTGAAAGGGAGTCAGCATATGTGCTTACTAAAAAGTATGTTTATATCTTTAGAAAGGAGTCAGCATATGTGCTAAGAAAGGGAGTCAGCAAATAATGTTTAAAAAGTGAGTAGCATATAATGTTTAAAAGTGAGTCAGCACATATGTTTAGAATGGGAGTCAGCTCATGTGTTTAGAAAGGAGGTCAGCATAAGTGAATAGAAAAGGAGTTGGCATATGTGTTTAGAAAGAGGGTCATCACGTGAGTTGCTAAAGAGAGTCAGCTCATGTGCTTAGAATAGGAATCAGCACATGTGCCTAGAATAGGAGTAAGCACAAGTACTTGAAAAGGGAGTCAGCATATTTGCTAAGAATTGGAGTCAGCAAATTTGCTTAGAAAGAGATTCCGTATGTGCTTAGAATGGAAGTCAGTACGGTATTACAAAGGTATTACCACATGTGCATAGAAATGGAGTCTATAAAATGTGTTTAGAAAGAGAGTCAGAATATGTGTTTCGAAAGAGAGTCAGCAAATGTGCTTAGAAAAGGAGTCAGCACCGGTGCTTGAAAAGAGAGCCATTACATGTGCTTAGAAATAAAGTGAACAAATGTACTCAGAGAGGGAGACAGCACATGTTTTTAGAAAGGGAGTCAGCATGTGTGTTTAGAAAAGGAATGAGCACATGTGTTTTGAAAAGGAGTCAGCACATATGCGTAGAAAAGGAATCAGGACATGTGCTTACAAAAGGAGTATTCAAACGTCTTTAGAAAGAGAGTCAGCACATGAGTTTAGAAAGAGAGATAGTAAATGTGCTTAGGAAGAGAGTCAGCACATGTGCACAGAAAGGGAGTTAGCATAAAAGGATCAGAAAGGGATTCAGCACACGTGCTTAGAAAGAGAGTCACCTTGAGTGTTTAGGAAAGAAGTCAGCAAATGTGATTAGAAGGGGAGTCAACACCTGTGTTTAGAAAGGTAGTTAGCATATGTACATAGAAAGGGAGCCAGCATATATTTTTAGAAAGAGAGTCAGCACATGTGTTTAGAAAGGGAATCAGCATGTGTTTAGAAAAAGAACCAGCTCTTTTCCTTTTCATCCCTTTTCAAGCACATGTGCTGACTTCTTTTCTAAGTACATGTTATGACTTCCTTTCAATACACATGTGCTGACTCTGTTTCTAAACACAAACATATACTGACTCTCTTTTTCTTAACACATATGCTAATTCCCTTTCTAGACCCATATGTTTAGATAAAACTTGTTAGAACATGTGCGTAGAAAGGAAATCAACATTTGTGTTTATAGAGGAAGTAAGCATATATATGTTTAAAAAGGGAGTCAGCATATGTGCTTAGGATGGAGGTCAGCATATAAGTTTAGAAAGAGAGTCAGCGCAAGTGATAAGAAAGGGAGCCAGTACATGTGCATGGAAAGTGAATTAGCACATGTGTTTAGAAAGGGGGTCAGTATATGTATTTAGAAAGGGAGTCAGCACATGTGTTTAGAAAAGGAGTCATCACATGTTTGTAGAAAAGGAGTCAGGACATGTGCTTTCATAAGAAGTATTCATATGAGTTTAGAAAGAGAGTCAGCACATGTGCTTAGAAAGAGTCAGCACATATGCTCAGAAAGGGAGTTAGCACACAAGGCTCAGAAAGGGATTCAACACACGTGCTAAAAAAGAGAGAGTCAGTTTGAGTGTTTAGGAAAGAAGTCAGCAAATGCGATTAGAAAGGGAGTCAACACATGTGCTTAGAAAGGTAGTTAGCATATTCATTTAGAAAGGGAGTCAACATATATTTTTGGAAAGAGAGTCAGCACATGTGTTTAGAAAGGGAATTAGCATATGAGTTTATCTTGAGGTTATCTTGAGATGATTTCGGGGCTTTAGTGTCACCGCGGCCCGGTCCTCGACCAGGCCTCCACCCCCAGGAAGCAGCCCGTAAAAACTGACTAATACTCAGGTACCTATTTTACTGCTAGGTAACAGGGGCATAGGGTGAAAGAAACTCTGCCCATTGTTTCTCGCTGGCACCCGGGATCCAACCCGGGACCACAGGATCACAAGTCCAGTGTGCTGTCCGCTCGGCCGACCGGCTCCCTTTTATAAATATATATGTTTATAAAAGGAGTCAGTATATGTCTTTAGAAAAAGATACAGCTCTTTTCCTTTTCAAGCACATATGCTGACTTCTTTTTTAAGAACATGTTATGACTCACCTTTAACTACATATGTGCTGACTCTGTTTCTAAACACACATATACCGACTATTTTTCTTAACACATATGCTAATTCCCTTTCTAGACACATGTGTTTAGATAAAACTTGTTAGCATATGTGCGTTGAAAGGAAATCAACATTTGTGTTTAGAAAGGAAGTCAGCATATGTGTTTAAAACGGGAGTCAGCACATGTGCTTAGGATGGAGGTTAGCATATAAATTTAGAAAGAGAGTCAGCACATGGGATAAGAAAGGGAGTCAGTACATGTGCATGGAATGTGAATCAGCATATGTGTTAAAAAAGGAAGTCAGCACATGTATTTAGAAAGGCAATTAGATTGTTGTTTAGAAAGTGAGTCAGCAATGTGCTTAGAAAGTGAATCGGTATATGTATTTAGAAAATATATCATTACATGTGCTTAGAAAGTGAGACATCATATGTATTTAAACAAGAAATCATCACAGGTGTTTAGAAAGGAAGTCTGCACATGTGTTTAGAAAGGAAGTCGGCACATTTGCTTAGAAAGAAAGTCAGCACATGTTCTTATAAAGACAGACAACTCATGTGCTTAGAAAGGGAATCATCACATGTGCTTAGAAGGGGAGTCAGCATATGTGTTTAGGAAAGAATTCTGCACATGTGTGTAGAAAAGGAGAAAGGATATGTGCTTACAAAAAGAATATGCTTATGTCTTTAGAAAGGATTCAAAATATGTACTTAGAAAAGGTGTCAGCATATAATGTTTAGGAGTGAGTCAGCACATATGTTTAGAAAGGGCGTCAGCACATGTGCTTAGAAAGTGAGTCAGCATATGTATTTAGAAAATAAATCGGCACATGCTTAGGAAGTGAGTTAGCACATTAACTTAGAAAGTGAGACATCATATGTATTTAGAAAAGATATCAGCACATGTGATTAAAAAAGGAGACAGCACATGTGCTTAGAAAGGAAGACAACAAATTTGTTTAGAAAGGTAGTTACCACATGTGTTTAAAAAGGTAGTTACCACATGTGTTTATCAGAGAGGGGATTCAGCACATGTGCTTAGAAAGGGGATCAGCACATGTGTTTAGAACGGAAGTCAGCATATACTTTTAGAAAGGGAGTTAGCACAAGTGTTTAGTAAAAGAATTAGCATTGTTGTATAGAAAAAAGTCAGCATATGTGTTTAAAAAGAGAGTCAGCACAAGTGCCTAGAAATGCAGTCAGCACATGTGCTTAAAAAGGGCGTAAGCTTATGTGTTTAGAAAGGGAAACAGCACGAGTTTAGAAAAGGAGTCAGCACATGTGTGAGGAAAAGGAGTCAAGACATGTGCTGACATAAAGAGTATGCATATGTGTTTCGAAACGGAGTCACTGTATGTGTCTAGGAAGGGAGTTAGCACATGTGATTAGAAAGGGAGTCAGAAACAAAGTTGTGTCTCGGAGAGACTGCAGGATCCAGTAAGATCCAATAAGTTCCAGTAAATCCACAAATCCTTGTGGATTTGTTCAGTGATGCAACACGCTATTGTGATTTCTGTATGTAATGAAGTAAGGGCGAAGAGGTAGAACGGCCTATTAACATAGCTCGAGTGCATGGGGGAGTTGTATAAAACCCTGGTTTGTGTCTCGGAGAGGCTGCAGAACTACAGTAAGTTCAGTAGAACTTCGGTTTCAACTCATTTGACCATGTCGTAGCTCAGTCGATTAAGGCAGCGTCTGGGATCATCTCGGACGTAGGTTCGAATCCTCGTCACGGCCCTTGTGGATTTGTTCTTTGATGCATCACACTATTGTGATTTCTGTGTGTAGTGTAGTGTAGTTTAAAGGGAGTCAGATTAAGTGTTTAGGAAAGAAGTCAGCATATGTGATTAGAAAGGAAGTTCGAATATGTACTTAGAAATGCAGTCAGCACACGTGCTTAGAAAGTGAGTCAGCAATGTGTGAATCGTGAAAGTGAATCGGCATATGTATTTAGAAAATATATCATCACATGTGCTTAGAAAGTGAGACATCATATGTATTTAGAAAAGAAATCATCACAGGTGTTTAGAAAGGAAGTCCGCACATGTGTTTAGAAAGGAAGTCCGCACATGTGTTTAGAAAGGAAGTCAGCACATGTTCTTATAAAGACAGACAACTCGCTGGCTTAGCGAGTGGCACATGTGTGTAGAAAGGGAGAAAGGATATGTGCTTACAAAAAGAATATGCTTATGTCTTTAGAAAGGATTCAGAATATGTACTTAGAAAAGGTGTCAGCATATAATGTATAGGAGTGAGTCAGCATATAATGTTTAGGAGTGAGTCAGCACATATGTTTAGAAAGGGCATCAGCACATGTGCTTAGAAAGTGAGTCAGCATATGTATTTAGAAAAGAAATCGGCACATGCTTAGTAAGTGAGTTAGCACATAAGCTTAGAAAGTGAGACATCATATGAATTTAGAAAAGATATCATCATGTGTGATTAGAAAGGGAGACAGCACATGTGCTTAGAAAGGGAGTCTGTACATATGCTTAGAAAAAGTGTCAGCACATGTGCTTAGAAAGGAATACAACAAATGTGTTTAGAAAGGTAATTACCACATGTGTTTATTAGAGAGGGATTCAGCACATGTGCTTAGAGAGGGATTCAGCACATGCGCTTTGAAAGGGAGTCAGCATTCGAGCTTAGAAAGGGGATCAGCACATGTGTTTAGAACGGAAGTCAGAATATACTTTTAGAAAGGGAGTTAGCGCAAGTTTTTAGTAAAAGAATTAGCATTGGTGTATAGAAAAAAGTCAGCATATGTGTTTAAAAAGAGAGTCAGCACAAGTGCCTAGAAATGCAGTCAGCACATGTGCTTAAAAAGGGCGTAAGCTTATGTGTTTAGAAAGGGAAACAGCACGTGTTTAGAAAAGGAGTCAGCACATGTGTGAGGAAAAGGAGTCAAGACATGTGCTTACATAAAGAGTATGCATATGTGTTTCGAAACGGAGTCACTGTATGTGTCTTGGAAGGGAGTTAGCACATGTGATTAGAAAGGGAGTCAGAAACAAAATTGTTTCTCGGAGAGACTGCAGGATCCAGTAAGATCTAGTAAATCCACAAATCCTTGTGGATTTGTTCATTGATGCAACACGCTATTGTGATTTCTGTATGTAATGAAGTAAGGGCGAAGAGGTAGAACGGCCTATTGACATAGCTCGAGTGCATGGGGGAGTTGTGTAAAACCCTGGTTTGTGTCTCGGAGAGACTGCAGGATCCAGTAAGTTCAGTAGAACTTCGGTTTCAACTCATTTGACCATGTCGTAGCTCAGTCGATTAAGGCAGCGTCTGGGATCATCTCGGACGTAGGTTCGAATCCTCGTCACGGCCCTTGTGGATTTGTTCTTTGATGCATCACGCTATTGTGATTTCTGTGTGTAGTGTAGTGTAGTTTAAAGGGAGTCAGATTAAGTGTTTAGGAAAGAAGTCAGCATATGTGATTAGAAAGGTAGTTCGAATATGTACTTAGAAATGCAGTCAGCACATTTGCTTTGAAAGTGAGTCACCATATGTGCTTAGAATGGGAGTCATCACATAGTCCTAGAAAGTGAGTCAGCATATGAGTTTAGAGATTCAGCACATGTTTTAAGACAGGGAGTTAGTACATGTGCATGGAAAGTGAATCAGCACATGAGTTTAGAAAGGTAGTCAGCATATGGGTTTAGAAAGGGAGTCAGCATATGTGTTTAGAAAGGAAGTCAGCACATGTGCTTAGAAAGGGAGTCAGCACATGTGCTTTGAAAGGGAGTCAGCCCATGTGCTTTGAAAGATTGTCATCATAAGTGTTTAGAAACGAAGTCAACATATGTGTTTAGAGAGGTAGTCAGCATATGTGTTTAGAAAGAGAGTCAGCACATGTGCTTTGAAAGGGGGTCAGCCCATGTGCTTAAAAAGGGAGTCAGGACATGTGCTTAGAAAGGGAGTCAGGACATGTGCTTAAAAAGGGAGTCAGGACATGTGCTTAGAAAGAGTGTCAGTACATATGATACAGTGACACAGTGCAACATGAAAGACTGATTAAAAAGACAGAGGCTTATGGTATTCGGGGTGCTTACCTTACCTTGAGGTTACCTTGAGGTGCTTCCGGAGCTTAGCGTCCCCGCGGCCCGGTCGTCGACCAGGCCTCCTGGTTGCTGGACTGATCAACCAGGCTGTTGGACGCGGCTGCTCGCAGCCTGACGTATGAGTCACAGCCTGGTTGATCAGGTATCCTTTGGAGGTGCTTATCCAGTTCTCTCTTGAACACTGTGAGGGGTCGGCCAGTTATGCCCCTTATGTGTAGCGGAAGCGTGTTGAACAGTCTCGGGCCTCTGATGTTGATAGAGTTCTCTCTCTGAGTACCTGTTGCACCTCTGCTTTTTAACGGGGGTATTCTGCACATCCTGCCATGTCTTCTGGTCTCATGTGATGTTATTTCTGTGTGCAGGTTGGGACCAGCCCCTCTAATATTTTCCACGTGTAAATTATTATGTATCTCTCCCGCCTGCGCTCAAGGGAGTACAGATTTAGGCTCTTTAGTCGGTCCCAATAGTTTAGATGTTTTACTGAGTGGATTCTAGCAGTAAAGGATCTCTGCACGCTCTGCAGGTCAGCAATTTCTCCAGCTTTGAAAGGGGGTGGCATTGTGCAGCAGTACTCCACTCTAGAGAGCACAAGCGTTTTGAAAAGTATCATCATCGGTATAGCATCTCTAGTGTGAAAAGTTCTTGTTATCCAACCTGTCATTTTTCTTGCATTATGCAGTGCTATATTAAGTTGGATTAGGGCATGGCTATACCAAAGGAAAGAGAGAGTTAGTACAAATGGGGTTAAGTCGAGTGGGAAAATGTTGTAAGTGGAGTGCCTCAAGGCTCTGTATTGGGACCTCAGTTGTTTATAATATATATAAATGATTTAGATTCAGGTTTGAGTAGCAACATTTGCAAATTTGCCGATGACACAAAAATAGGTAGGGAAATTAACACGGAAGAAGACTCACTATCACTTCAAGTTTATATAAATAGGGTTTTGAAATGGTCAAAAGAGTGACAGATGCAGTTTAATGCTGATAAATGTAAAGTTCGGAGGCTAGGTAATGATGATTAACAGTCTCCGTGGTGTAGTGGTAAGACACTCGCATGGCGTTCCGCGAGCGCTATGTCATGGGTTCGTATCCTGGCCGGGGAGGATTTACTGGGCGCAATTCCTTAACTGTAGTCTCTGTTTAACGCAACAGTAAAATGTGTACTTGGATGAAAAAACGATTCTTCGCGGCAGGGGATCGTATTCCAGGGACCTGCCCGAAACGCTACGCGTACTAGTGGCTGTACAAGAATGTAACAACTCTTGTATATATCTCAAAAAACAAAAATGATAGAGTTACGAGATACGAGCTAGATGGTGTTGAGATTGCGAAGTCGGATTGTGAAAGGGATCTGGGAGTTATGATTAGTAAGAATTTTAAGCCAAAGGATCAATGCATGAATGTTCGTAATAAGGCGAATAGGACACTGGGATTTATTAATCGAAGCGTTAGTAACAAGACACCTGGTGTGGTTCTTCAGCTATATCTTGCTCTGGTTAGGCCCCATTTACATTATGCAGTTCAGTTTTGGTCGCCGTACTATAGAATAGATATAAATTCCCTTGAACGTGTCCAGCGTAGGATGACTAAGTTAATTCCCCAAATTAGAAATCTTTCATATGAAGAAAGATTAACAAAGCTTAAATTGCATTCACTAGAAAGGCGAAGAGTTAGGGGTGACATGATAGAGGTTTACAAGTCGATTAATGGTCATAAGACAGAGAATATTAATAAGGTATTAAAAGTATCAACACAAGACAGAACACGAAACAATGGGTATAAATTGAATATGTTAAGATTTAGGAAAGACTTGGGTAAATACTGGTTCGGTAACAGGGTTGTTGATTTGTGGAACCAATTACCGAGTAACGTGGTGGAGGTGGGGTCCCTCGATTGTTTCAAGCGCGGGTTGGACATATATATGAGTGGGATTGGGTGGTTATAAGTAGGAGCTGCCTTGTATGGGCCAATAGGCCTTCTGCAGTTACCTTTGTTCTTATGTTCATATATGCTTTTAAATGGAGTCATCATGAGTGTTTAGAGAAAAGTCAGCATATTTGTTTAGAAAGGTAGTCAGCAAATATACATAGAAAAGAAGTAAGCACATGCGTGTGGAAAAGGAGTCAGGACATGTGCCTTCAAAAAGAGAATGCTAATATCTTTAAAATGGGAGTCAGCACATGTGCTAGGAGAGTTAGTCTGCGAATATGTTTATAAAGAGTCTGCATATGTGTTTAGAAAGGGAGTCACCCTATGTATTTAGAAAGGGAGTCACCCTATGTATTTAGAAAGGAAGTCACCCTATATATTTAGAAAGGGAGTCTGGGTATGTATATAGAAATGGAGTCAGCACATGTGTTTAGAAAGGAAGTCATTACGTGTAATTAAAAAGGTGTTAGCACATGTACTTATAAAGGCAGTCAGCATATATGTTCAGAAAGGAAGTCAGCATATGTGTTTAAAAAGGGAGTCTGCACATGCGCTTGGAAATGCAGTAAGCACATGTGCTTAGAAAGGAAGTCAGTAAGTGTGCTTAAAAATGGTGTTAGCACATGTGCTTAGAAGGGGATTCAGCAAATATGTTTAGAAAGGAATTCGGCATATGTGTTTAAAAAGGGAGTCAGCATACATGTGCTAAGAAAGACAGTCAGCACATGTGCCTAGAGAGGGAGTCAGCACATATGCTTAGAAAAGAAGTCCGCACATGTGATTAGAAAGTTAGTGAGCACATGTGTTTAGAAAAGGAGTCAGCACATGTGTGTGTGTCGAAAAGGAGTCAGGAAATGTGCTTGCATCGAAAGTATGGTTATGTCTTTAGAAAAGAGACAGCATTTGTGCCTAGAAAGGGAGTCATCACAAAATGTTTAAAAGTGAGTCATCACAAAATGTTTAAAAGTGAGTCATCACAAAATGTTTAAAAGTTAGTCAACACAAAATGTTTAAAAGTTAGTCAACACAAAATGTTTAAAAGTTAGTCAACACATATGTTTTTAAAGGAGTCACATATGTTTTTTGGAGTCAGCATATGTGTTTAGAAAGGAGGTCAGCACGTGTGCATCAAAAAAGCATTCAGTAAATGTCTCTAGAAAGGGCTTCAGCATATGTGTTTAGAAATGAAGTCAGCACATATGTTTAGAATTAGTCAGCACATGTGTTTAGAATTAGTCAGTACATGTGTTTAGAAAGGAAGACGGTACGTACTCACCAAATTGTACTTACCTAATTGTGCTTGCGAGGGTTGAGCTTAGTCTCTTTGGTCCCGCCTCGCCACTGTCAATCAACTGGTGTACAGATTCCTGAGCCTACTGGGCTCTATCATATCTACATTTGAAACTGTGTATGGAGTCAGCCTCCACCACATCATTGCTTTCCATTTATTAACTACTCTGACACTTAACAAATTCTTTCTAATGTCTTTGTGGCTCATCTGGGTACTAAGTTTTCACCTGTGTCCCCCTTGTTCGTGTCCCACCGGTGCTGAAGAGTTTGTCTTTGTCCAGCCTGTCAATTCCCCTGAGAATTTTGTAGGCGGTTATCATGTCTCCCCTTACTCTTCTGTTTTCTTTGGACGTGAGGTTCAGCTCCTTTAGCCTTTCCTCGTAGCTCATACCTCTCAGTTCCTGGACGAGCCTTGTGGCATACCGCTGAATCTTCTCTAACTTTGTCATGTGTTTAACTAGGTATGGACTCCAGGCTGGAGCTGCATATTCCAGGATTGGTTTGACATAAGTGGTATACAGGGTCCTGACGTGTAATTAAAACGGTGTTTGACATGTGCTTAGAAAGGAAGTCAGTATATGTGTTTAAAAAGGGAGTCAGCACATGTGCTTAGAAAGAAAATCAGTACGTGTGCTTAAAAAGGTGTTAGCACATATGTTTAGAAGGGGGGGGGGGGGGCAAATATGTTTAGAAAGGAAGTCAGCATATGTGCTTAAAACGGGAGTCAGCAAACATGTGCTAAGAAAGGCAGTCAGCACAAGTGCTTAGAGAGGGAGTCAGCACATTTGTATAGAAAAGAAATCTGCACATGTGTTTAGAAAGTTAGTCAGCACATGTGTTTAGAAAGTTAGTCAGCACATGTGTTTAGAAAGTTAGTCAGCACATGTGTTTAGAAAGTTAGTCAGCACATGTGTTTAGCAAAGGAGTCAGCACATGTGTTTACAAAGCAAGTATAAGCTTATGTCTTTAGAAAGGAGAGCTGTTGGAAATAACCAACAGTTTATATACATCTCTTGTATTTTTATACAACATTTTGTATTAACCACAAGTAGTTACTAAAATTACTAACTTGTAAAATTAATCAGTATCATGATTTTATAATACGCAATATTTTTTTTCAAATCCTTCCTACGACGTGTTCCATCAGGCAGCCCAGGAAATATCTCCACATTGTTGGATTGAAAACAGAGTTCAGTTTATCACTTCCTTTACTAAGGATAATTGCTTACTAATAAGTTTATTTTCGTAGCACATTGCTGCTAACTGGAACTCCCTTATTTAGTTGAAATTAAACACTCCAGTGGAAATTATTAAAATGTAAAATAATTCCACTTTATATTCCTCATTTATTTACTTAGCTTTAATAAACCGACTTACGCTACGAGAGGTTATATTATAATATGAAAGATTTAAACATGGCATCAATACTCGCCACAATCTCTTCCTTCCCTAGTTAATTCCGAAATATATAAATTCATTTACGCTCGAGGTACCTACCGAGTGCCGCGCATGCGCAATCGGAGGAAGGAAGGAGGAGAGCGTCAGAACGTCTCCGACGCCTGTACATGGAAAGCGTGGGCATCCATCTTGCCAAAGTTACTATGTAGCAGAACTCCTACTTAACGACTCATAGTTACGTCATCCTTGCATCAGTGGGTGCCAGACTTCGTGGAGATCTACATCTGTATTCAACACAATTCCGGGCGAGCATAAGTCCTAGTTCCTACTGATTTTTGTTATCGAAGTGCACTTGATAACATTTTCATGTGTAGGTTGCTCGTTCGTTATGCCACGCGACAACACCATAAACAAAGTTAGTTTAATTAAGTCTGGACTCCCACTTTTCAATCAGAAATAGTGATATTAACTATAGTTTAGACAACTTTTATATTTAATCTGCCTTTCAGCTTGACTGGTAGCGGCGTGAAGGAGATGAATTACTTTCATTCCATGTGCTTGCTCGATATCGTGTTGCAACACGTGTGCTGTCGTTATCGCCCTACACTTCTCCAACTAATTCAGTCGAACAGCTAAGCTGACATTATTTTTAGTAGTGTAGTATTAGATATACTAACATCTAGTTACATGAATGATTTCTTTTCAAATTGCCATTTACTTGTCATTTATGAATGTTATACTATTTACTAACTACATTTCATTTGATTCTATGTGTATGAACCATGATTTGAATTTACATACACATTTCTTTCTGACGGTTGAGCCAGCATCAGATTATTGGTGCTAATATTATATTATTGGTGCTACACCCCCCCTCTTATATTATTGGTGCTACACCCCATCCTCTTATATTATTGGTGCTACACCCCCCTCTTATATTATTAGTGCTACACCCCATCCTCTTATATTATTGGTGCTACACCCCCCCTCTTATATTATTGGTGCTACACTCAGATTATTGGTGCTAATATTATATTACTGGTGCTACACCCAGATTATTGGTGCTAATATAATATTATTGGTGCTACACCCAGATTATTGGTGCTAATATTATATTATTGGTGCTACACCCAGATTATTGGTGCTAATATTATATTATTGGTGCTACACCCCATCCTCTTATATTATTGGTGCTACACCCCATCCTCTTATATTATTGGTGCTACACCCCGCCCTCTTATATTATTGGTGCTACACCCAGATTATTGGTGCTAATATTATATTATTGGTGCTACACCCCATCCTCTTATATTATTGGTGCTACACCCCCACCCTCTTATATTATTGGTGCTACACCCCCCCTCTTATATTATTGGTGCTACACCCCCCTCGTATATTATTGGTGCTACACCCCCCCCCTCTTATATTATTGGTGCTACACCCCCCCTCTTATATTATTGGTGCTACACCCCCCCTCTTATATTATTGGTGCTACACCCCCCCTCTTATATTATTGGTGCTACACCCCCCCCCTCTTATATTATTGGTGCTACACCCCCCCCTCTTATATTATTGGTGCTACACCCCCCCTCTTATATTATTGGTGCTACACCCCCCCTCTTATATTATTGGTGCTACACCCCCACCCTCTTATATTATTGGTGCTACACCCCCCCCCCTCTTATATTATTGGTGCTACACCCCGCCCTCTTATATTATTGGTGCTACACCCCCCCTCTTATATTATTGGTGCTACACCCCCCCTCTTATATTATTGGTGCTACACCCCACCCTCTTATATTATTGGTGCTACACCCCCCCCTCTTATATTATTGGTGCTACACCCCCCTCTTATATTATTGGTGCTACACCCCCCCTCTCTTATATTATTGGTGCTACACCCCCACCCTCTTATATTATTGGTGCTACACCCCCCTCTTATATTATTGGTGCTACACCCCCCCCCCTCTTATATTATTGGTGCTACACCCCCCCCCTCTTATATTATTGGTGCTACACCCCCCTCTTATATTATTGGTGCTACACCCAGATTATTGGTGCTAATATTATATTATTGGTGCTACACCCAGATTATTGGTGCTAATATTATATTATTGGTGCTACACCCAGATTATTGGTGCTAATATTATATTATTGGTGCTACACCCAGATTATTGGTGCTAATATTATATTATTGGTGCTACACCCCCCTCTTATATTATTGGTGCTACACCCAGATTATTGGTGCTAATAATTGGTGCAGATTATTGGTGCTAATATTATATTATTGGTGCTACACCCCCCCCCCCCCTCTTATATTATTGGTGCTACACCCCCCCCTCTTATATTATTGGTGCTACACCCAGATTATTGGTGCTAATAATTGGTGCAGATTATTGGTGCTAGGATTATTGGTGTATCCTAAGACTAGGATACTTAATTGTATCCTAGCGCTCGTACCCCCCAATTTGTGAAAGTTAATTTGACTCTTATTTCGTGATAAATACAGTCTTAAGATCCATAGGACACTAGTTCTTGGTATCAAATTAATACACTTGTTCATTCTTTGTTTTCCACTTTTTCTCAAAAGGTGGTGGTCCTTCGTAGCTATTGAAGTCTTTTCATTTTAATTACAAACATTGGAGTCAGATTTTCCCACTACAGCATTTGTGCTTAGAAAGGGAATCATCACGAATGTTTAAAAGTGAGTCATCACGAATGTTAAAAAGTGAGTCATCACGAATGTTAAAAAGTGAGTCATCACGAAATGTTAAAAAGTGAGTCATCACGAATGTTTAAAAGTGAGTCATCACGAAATGTTAAAAAGTGAGTCATCACGAATGTTTAAAAGTGAGTCATCACGAAATGTTAAAAAGTGAGTCATCACGAATGTTTAAAAGTGAATCATCACGAAATGTTTAAAAGTAAGTCAAAATATGTGTTTGAAATTGAATCAGCACATGTGTTTATAATTAGTGTCAGCACATGTGTTTATAATTAGAGTCAGCACATGTGTTTAGGAAGGGAGTCAGCACATGTTTAGAAAGGCAGTCAGCGTATGTGTTTAGAAAGGGAGTCAGTATATGTGTTTAGAAATGGAGTCAGCTTATGTATTTAGAAGAGAGATCAACACATGTGTTTATAAAAGGAGTCAGCACACGTGTTTAGAAAGTGAGGCAGCATATGTGTTTTAAAAGGGAGTCCGCATATGTGTTTAGAAACTGGGTCAGCACATGTGCTTAGAATAGGAGGAAGCACATGTGCTTGAAAAGGGAGCCAGCATATGTGCTTAGAAAGGGAGTCAGAATATGTGTTTAGAAATAGTCAGCACGTGTTTAGAATTAGAGTTAGCATGTGTTTAGAAAGGGAGTCCGCACATGTGCCTAGGAAGGCAGTCAGCACATGTGCTTAAAAAGGGAGTCAGCATATGTGTTTAGAAAGAGTGTCAGTACATGTGGTTAGAAAAGAAATCTGCACATGTGTTCGAAAGTTAGTCAGCACATGCGTGTAGAAAAAGAGTCAGGACATGTGCTTACAAAGAAAGTATGGTTGTGTCTTTAGCAATGAGAGAGCATTTGTGCTTAGAAAGGGAGTCATGTCAAAATGTTTAAAAGTGAGTCATCAGAAAATGTTTAAAAGTGAGTCAGCACATATGTTTTGAAAGGGAGTCAGCATATGTGTTTAGAAAGGGAGTCAGCATATGTGTTTAGAAACTGAAACAGAATATGTGTTTAGAAACGGAATCAGCACATGTGTTTATAATTAGAGTCAGCACATTTGTTTAGAAAAGAGGGGTTAGCACATGTTCAGAAAGGTAGTCAGCGTATGTGTTTAGAAAAGGAGTCAGTTTATGTATTTAGAAGAGAGATCAACACATGTGTTTATAAAAGGAGTCAGCACATGTGATTAGAAAGTGAGTCAGCATGTTTTTTGACAGGGAGTTAGCATATGTGTTTATAAATGGGATCAGCACATGTGTTGTGAAAGGGATTCAGCACATGTGCTTAGAAAAGAAGTCAGCACATGTGCTTGAACAGGGAGTCAGAGTATGTGTTTTGAAAGGAAGTCAGCACATATGTTTAGAAAATTAGTCAGAATATGTATTTAGAGAGACAGTACATGTGTTTTGAAAATGGAGTCAGCATATGTGCTTAGAAATGGAGTCAGCAAATTTGTTTGGAAAGGGAGTCAGCATATGTGCTTGGAAAGGAAGTCTGCACGTGTGATTAGAAAGGGAGTCAGCAGAAGTGTTCAGAAAGGATCAGAAGTCAGCATATGTGATTAAAAAGGGAGTTAACACATGTGCTTAAAAATAGAGTCAGCACATGTGCTTAGAAAGGAAGTCAGCACATGTGCTTACAAAGAGAGTCAGCACATATGCTTTGAAAAAGAATCAGCACATATGTTTAAAATGGAGTCAGGACATGTGCTTAGAAAAAAAGTATGCTTATGTCTTTAGAAAAGAGTCGGCATATGTTTTTAGAAAGGGAGTCAGCACATAATGTTTAAAAAGTGAGTCAGCACATCTGTTTAAAAAGGGAGTCAGCATATGTGTTTAGAAAGGGAGTCAGCATATGTGTTTAGAAATAGAGTCAGAATATGTCTTTAGAAATAAAGTCAGCACATGTATTTAGAGGTAAAGTCAGCAAATGTGTTTAGAAAGGGAGTCAGCATATTTGTTTCGAGAGGAAGTCAGCATATGTTTTTTTAAATGGGGTCAGCACATGTGTTGTGAAAGGGATTCAGCACATGTGCATGAAGAGGGAGTCAGTACATTTGCTAAAAAAGGGAGTCAGTAAATGTGTTTAGAAAGGGAGTCATCACAAGGGCTTAGAAGTGGAGTCAGAACATGTGTTTAGAAATAGAGCCAGCACATGTGTTTAGAATTAGAATCAGCATATGTGTGTAGAAAGGGAGTCAGCACATGTGTTTGGAAAAGGAGTTAGCACATGTGTTTAGAAAGGGAGTCAGCATAAATGTTTAGAAACGTAGTCAGCACATGTGTTGTGAAAGGGAGTCAGTACGTGTGCTTAGAAATGTGTTAGCACATGTGCTTAGCAAGGGAGTCAGCAGATGTGTTCAGAGAGGAACTCAGCATATGTGTTTAAAAAGGGAGTTAACACATGTGCTAGAAAACAGAGTCAGCACATATGCTTAGAAAAGGTTTCAGCATATGTGTGTGATAGGTAGTCATCACACGTGTTTACAAAATGAGTCCGCGCATGTGTTTAGAAAGGTACTCAGCACATGTTCTTTGAAATTAAGTCAACACATGTGTTTAGAAAAGGAATCGGGACATATGCTTAGAAATGGAGTCACCATATGTGTTCAGAAAGGGAGTCAGCACATGTATTTAGAAGTAGAGTCAGCACATGTGTTTAGAATGGGAGTCATCACATGTGTTTTGAAAGGGAGTCAGCACATGTGCTTAGAAAATGAGTCAGCATATGTATTTAGAATAGAAATCAGGACATGTGTTTAGAAAGGGAGTCATCAAATGTTTTTAGAAACGGTGTCAGCACATGTGTTTAGAAGGGAAGTTAGCATATGTGTTTAGAAAAGGAGCCATGATATGTGTTTAGTATAGGTGTCAGCACATGTGTTTATAAAGGAAGTCAGCACATTTGTTTAAAAAGGTAGTCAGCACATGTGTTTAGAAAAGGAGTAAGCACATATGTGTCGAAAAGAAGTCAGGACTTGTGCTTACAAAAAGAGTATGCCTATATCTTCAAAAAGGGAGTCAGCACATGTGCTAGGAGAGTTAGTCTGTGCATATGTTTAGAAAGGGAGTCTGGATATGTATATAGAAATGAAGTCAGCATATGTGTTTAGAAAGGAAGTCAGTACGTGTAATTAAAAAGGTGTTAGCACATGTGCTTAGAGAGGTAGTTAGCATATAAGTTTAGAAAAGAAGTCAGCATATGTGTTTAGAAAGACAATCAGCACATGTGCTTAGAAAGGAAGTCAGTACGTGTGCTTAAAAGGTGTTAGCACATTTGCTTAGCAGGGGATTCAGCAAATATGTTAAGAAAGGAGGTCAGCATATGTGTTTAGAAAGGAAGTCCACATATGTGTTTAAAAAGGGTGTCAACACGCGTGCTAAGAAAGGCAGTCAGCACAAGTGCAAAAAAGAAGTCAGCACATGTGTATAGAAAAGGAGTCAGGAAATGTGCTTACAAAAAAGTATGATTATGTCTTTAGAAATGAGACAGCATTAAGTGTGACTTCACAATATGTTTAAAACTGAGTCAGCACATATGTTTTGAAAGGTAGTCAGCATATGTGTTTAGAAAGGGAGTCAGCATATGTGTTTATAAAGAGAGTCAGCATATGTGTTTAGAAATGGAGTCAGCACGTGCGTTTAAAATAGGTGTCAACTTATGTATTTAGAAGAGAGATCAACACATGTGTTAGTAAAAGTTAGTTGTGGGTTTAAACTGTTAGTAGATAGTGGTATGAGAATTGATTTGGAGGAAGGAGGTAATAAAAGTATGTGTTCGTGGGAGAAAAGAATCGGCAAAATGATCAGGGAAAGAAAAGGGCCTCAAAATAACAATTCACTTAGGATATATTACACTAACAGTAGAAGTTTAAGAAATAAAATTAATGAATTAAATGCTATTGTCTGCACAGAAAAAATAGATATTATTGCACTTACCGAAACGTGGATGAATGTAGAAAATAGAGAACTATTAGCTGAATATCAGATAAATGGATTTAAACTATTTCACACAGATAGATGTATTAGACGAGGAGGGGGAGTAGCCATATATGTTAGGGACAATTTGAAATGTAGTCTCAAAGAGGGAATCAAAACTGAGCCACACACAGAAACTATTTGGATAGAATTAAACGAAAAAGCAAATAATATTATAATAGGAGTTATATATAGGCCACCAAATTTAGACAGAATGGAAGCAAAGCATCTATGGGATGAAATATCTAGAGCATCTAGATCTAACAGTATTTATGTCATGGGTGACTTTAATTTTGGTGGAATAAACTGGGTGAACAAAACAGGGAATAGTGAAGCAGAAGATTTTCTAGAATTAATTGACGATTGCTTTCTTACGCAACACATTAAGGAACCAACGCGGGAAAATAATATTTTAGATTTAGTGTTAACTAACAGGGAAACACAAATTAATGACATCGAAATAGGGAGTGAGCTAGGGAACAGTGATCACAAAGTAATCAGATTTAGCATAGAATGGAATAGACCTGTAGGAGAAAATTAAGTTACTTGAATCAATAAGTTAGGGAAAGTTACTTGAATCAATAATTGCAAATACAATTCGTCTCCATCTTGAAAAACATAAATTAATAAATGAGTCGCAACATGGTTTTACAAATGGCCGTTCATGTTTGACAAATTTGCTAACTTTTTATTCCAGCATAGTTGAGGCAGTTGATAGTGGTAAGGATTGTGATGTTGTGTACCTTGACTTTAGCAAAGCTTTTGATACAGTGCCACATGAAAGACTAATTAAAAAAAATAGAAGCTCATGGTATTGGAGGTGCTATATTAAGTTGGATTAGGGCATGGCTATTCCAAAGGAAGCAGAGAGTTAGTATAAATGGGGTTAAGTCAGAGTGGGATAATGTTGTTAGTGGAGTACCTCAGGGCTCTGTCCTGGGACCTCTGTTGTTTATAATATATATAAATGATTTAGATTCAGGTTTAAGTAGCAACATTTGCAAATTTGCCGATGATACGAAAATCGGTAGGGAAATTAATTCGGAGGAGGACTCACTATCACTTCAAGTTGATCTAGATAGGGGTTTGAAATGGTCAAAGGATTGGCAAATGCAGTTTAATGCTGATAAATGTAAAGTTCTGAGGCTAGGTAATGATGATAGAGTTACAAGATACGAGCTAGATGGTGTTGAGATTGCGAAGTCGGATTGCGAAAGGGATCTGGGAGTTATGATTAGTAAGAATTTAAAACAAAAGGATCAATGCATGAATGTTCGTAATAAAGCGAATAGGACACTGGGATTTATTAATCGAAGCGTTAGTAACAAGACACCTGGTGTGGTTCTTAAGCTATATCTTGCTCTGGTTAGGCCCCATTTAGATTATGCAGGTCAGTTTTGGTCGCCGTATTAAAGAATGGATATAAATTCACATAAGAACAAAGGCAACTGCAAAAGGCCTATTGGCCCATACGAGGCAGCTCCTATTTATAACCACCCAATCCCACTCATATACATGTCCAACCCATGCTTGAAACAATCGAGGGACCCCACCTCCACAATGTTACGCGGCAATTGGTTCCACAAATCAACAACCCTGTTACTGAACCAGTATTTACCCAAGTCTTTCCTAAATCTAAACTTATCCAATTTATACCCATTGTTTCGTGTTCTGTCTTGTGTTGATACTTTTAATACCCTATTAATATCCCCTTTGTTATGTCCATTCACCCACTTGTAAACCTCTATCATGTCACCCCTAACTCTTCGCCTTTCCAGTGAATGCAACTTAAGCTTTGTTAATCTTTCTTCATATGAAAGATTTCTAATTTGGGGAATTAACTTAGTCATCCTACGCTGGACACGTTCAAGTGAATTTATATCCATTCTATAATATGGCGACCAAAACTGAACTGCAAAATCTAAATGGGGCCTAACTAGAGCAAGATATAGCTTGAGAACCACACCAGGTGTCTTGTTACTAACTCTGCGATTAATAAATCCAAGTGTCCGATTTGCCTTATTACGAACATTTATGCATTGATCCTTTTGTTTTAAGTTCTTACTAATCGTAACTCCCAGATCCCTTTTGCAATCCGACTTCGCAATCTCAACACCATCCAGCTCGTATCTTGTAACTCTATCATCATTACCCAACCTCAGAACTTTACATTTATCAGCATTAAACTGCATCTGCCAATCCTTTGACCATTTCAAAACCCTATCTAGATCAACTTGAAGTGATAGTCAGTCCTCCTCCGAATTAATTTCCCTACCGATTTTCGTATCATCGGCAAATTTGCAAATGTTGCTACTCAAACCTGAATCTAAATCATTTATATATATTATAAACAACAGAGGTCCCAGGACAGAGCCTTGAGGCACTCCACTTAGAACATTTTCCCACTCTGACTTGACTCCATTTATACTAACTCTCTGTTTCCTTTGGTATAGCCATGCCCTAATCCAGTTTAATATAGCACCCTCAATAACATGAGCCTCTATCTTTTTAATCAGTCTTTCATGTGGCACTGTATCAAAAGCTTTGCTAAAGTCAAGGTACACAACATCACAATCCTTACCACTATCAACTGCCTCAACTATGCTAGAATAAAAAGATAACAAATTTGTTAAACATGGACGGCCATTTATAAAACCATGTTGCGACTCAATTATTAATTTATGTTTTTCAAGATGAAGACGAATTTTATTTGCTATTATAGATTCGAGTAACTTTCCCACAATAGACGTTAGGCTAATTGGTCGATAGTTAGACGCAAGTGATCTATCTCCTTTCTTAAAAACTGGTATCACATTAGCAACTTTCCAAAACTCTGGCACTCTGCCTGACTCTATTGATTTATTAAATATGGTTGACAGTGGGTCACAAAGCTCCTCTTTGCATTCTTTAAGCACCCTGGCAAACACTTCATCCGGCCCTGGGGATTTGTTTGGTTTGAGTTTTACTATTTGTTTAAGAACATCCTCCCTGGTAACTGCTAAACTCGTCAACCTGTCCTCGTCCCCACCCACATAGACTTGTTCGGCTGAAGGCATATTGTTAAGTTCCTCTTTAGTAAATACAGATACAAAATATTTATTAAAAATACTACTCATCTCTTCATCACTATCTGTTATTTGACCTGTCTCAGTTTTTAATGGACCTATCCTTTCCCTAGTCTTAGTACGATATAACTGAAAAAACCCTTCAGGATTTGTCTTTGCTTGCCCTGCTATGCGAACTTCATAGTTTCTTTTTGCTTTCCTTATCTCTATTTTAACATTTCTAACCAGTTGTACGAATTCCTGTTCTAAAGTGACCTCCTCATTTTTAATCCTTTTGTACCAAGCTCTCTTTTTACCTATAAGGTTCTTCAAATTCTTTGTTAACCACTTTGGGTCATTAGTATTCGATCTATTCAATTTGTATAGTATACTACGTTCCTGTGCTTTGTTTAGAATATTCTTAAATAAGTTATATATTGAATCCACATCGAAATCCCCATTTACGTCACCTATCGCTGGGTTCATGTCTCGCTCCAAGACCGGCCCCCACGCCATACCCAAGACTTTCCAATCAATTTGACCCAAAGAATTTCTTAGGCTATTAAAATCAGCTTTTCGAAAATCTGGCACTTTAACAGAATTTTCTCCTACAGGTCTATTCCATTCTATGCTAAATCTGATTTCTTTGTGATCACTGTTCCCTAGCTCACTCCCTATTTCGATGTCATTAATTTGTGTTTCCCTGTTAGTTAACACTAAATCTAAAATATTATTTTCCCGTGTTGGTTCCTTAATGTATTGCGTATGAAAGCAATCGTCAATTAATTCTAGAAAATCTTCTGCTTCACTATTCCCTGTTTTGTTCAACCAGTTTATTCCACTAAAATTAAAGTCAGCCATGACGTAAATACTGTTAGATCTAGATGCCCTAGATATTTCATCCCATAGATGCTTTGCTTCCATTCTGTCTAAATTTGGTGGCCTATATATAACTCCTATTATAATATTATTTGCTTTTTCGTATAATTCTATCCAAATAGTTTCTGAGTGTGGCTCAGTTTTGATTCCCTCTTTGAGACTACATTTCAAATTGTCCCTAACATATATGGCTACTCCCCCTCCTCGTCTAATATATCTATCTGTGTGAAATAGTTTAAATCCATTTATTTGATATTCAGCTAATAGTTCTCTATTTTCTACATTCATCCACGTTTCTGTAAGTGCAATAATATCCCTCGATAGATGCACCCCATCACGAGCATACATTTCATTTCTTCCATAGAAGTGTTCCCAGTTGTCTATGAAAGATATTGCATTTGATTTGCAATATCTTTCCAGCCGGCAATTGACACCAAGTGCCCTTGACATCCATTCATTTCCCACTCCCTTTCTTGGAAGAATGCCACATATGATCGGGATTCCTCCCTTGCTCCTAACTAATTCAATGGCTGTCCTGAATCTCTGTATTAGTTCCTCACTCCTAACTCGTCCAACATCATTACCCCCTGCACTAATACAAATAATGGGTTTGTTCCCATTTCCTGTCATAATATCATTCATGTTTCCAACAATATCACCAATTCCAGCTCCCGGGTAGCAAACCCTTAATCTGTTCCCCCTATCTCTGGCACAAAACGTTCTGTCTAAATACCTCACCTGGGAATCTCCCACAACCAAAATTCGCTTCGATTCTCCCTTTTCCTTTCGAGCAGTTTGAGGGACCTGCGCTTTAATGCTCCTCGTTACTTTGTCTTTGCCACCTCGTTGAACAACAGGCTCAACACAGCACTCGTCCTCTAATACGTCAAATGCATTAAAAGTCCTTAGGTGTAGGCTATTAGTTGTCGGTTTTGCCAAGGTCTTCTTAAGACCCCTGTCTTTCACAACTTGCCAAGACGAGGACTTCTTAATACTGGTCCCGTCAGTCCTTCTTAATGAGGTCCCGTCAACACTGGCCTCCTCCTTCGTTTCCTCCCGAAGTCCCAGCCGTCGCACCTCCTCCCGCAGGGAATCCATCTCTGCTCTCAGAGCTCCAACCATACTCACCAAATCCCTCGCTAATCCCTCCATTATTGCAATAATAATGTTATTAGAATCGTAGCTCCAGCTAGCACAGCCTCTCACTGTGACTCACTTGAACGTGTCCAACGTAGGATGACTAAGTTAATTCCCCAAATTAGAAATCTTTCATATGAAGAAAGATTAACAAAGCTTAAGTTGCATTCACTGGAAAGGCGAAGAGTTAGGGGTGACATGATAGAGGTTTACAAGTGGATGAATGGCCATAACAGGGGGGATATTAATAGGGTATTAAAAATATCAACACAAGACAGAACACGAAACAATGGGTATAAATTGGATAAGTTTAGATTTAGGAAAGACTTGGGTAAATACTGGTTCAGTAACAGGGTTGTTGATTTGTGGAACCAATTGCCGCGTAACGTGGTGGAGGTGGTGTCCCTCGATTGTTTCAAGCGCGGGTTGGACAAGTATATGAGTGGGATTGGGTGGTTATAAATAGGAGCTGCCTCGTATGGGCCAATAGGCCTTCTGCAGTTACCTTTGTTCTTATGTTCTTAAAAGGAGTCAGCACATGTGCTTCGAAAAGGAGTCAACAAATGTACTTGAAAAGGGCGTCAGAATATGTATTTAGAAAGGGAGTCTGCATAGAAAGGAGTTAGAAAATGTGCTTTGAGAAAGAAGTCAGCACATATGATTAGAAAGAAAGTCAGGTGTTACGAACCCAAGTCCATCGTCAGAGCACGGAGTAGCGACATCAACGCCATCTGTGAGTCCGCTCCCGAAACCCCCGCTAATATGACGACGCCATCTAGTAGTGACAGGACTATACCAGCCAGAAATGCTAGATTCTTGTCCTAGTAGCCGAGAGGTAGCTGGAGCTGATCTCTGGTGAGGTGGCGCCTAGAAAATTCGCTATCTATTGGGCGAAATGGTGTACGTTTATGGCAGGGTCCGTAAGTGTTGTTTCCTAGTGTCCCTGTGTACTGATGACGTGTCTGTATTCACAGAATCGACGTAGGGCTGCTGTTTTACGAGGAGAGTCAGTCTGCCCAGGGCAGCCAAGGTCTCTACACCAGTCTGCTTTACGGAAGCAGTGAGCCGCTCCAGAAGAGAACTGTGAAGTGTTCTACTGTCTGCCTGTGGAGTGGCAGTGATGGGATTCGCCGTACCCGGGGCTGGCTAATAGAAAAGACTGACTAAGGTGCTGAAGAGGAGAGTAACCAGCGAGTTGCACGAAGCTCCTGCCTAGGGCTCGCTACCCTAGCACGTGAAGTGGCCCAGCAGCGCGAGGCTGAAGGTCTGCCAGCACCGGGCTGGACTGTGATTGTGGGCCTTCACGAGGAAGCACATAGTGAGACTGTGGTATGGCTGGCCCGTGGCCAGGGTAGACTCATTGTTGTTTCCCGGTACCTGCTGAGGACAGTACTACGGATAAGGAAACACGGTAGCTTACAAGACTGCATCGCCAGAATTGAAGAGCGCTTAGTGTTCCATGAGACTTTTGTACATATTAAGTGTACTAATACTTTTACTAGGAATATTTACGAGGTGATGGAAAAAGTTATCATATGTAAATATATCGAAATTTTATAGAAGTATAGCATTCATTTCAACCACCCCACCCCTTTTTTTTTTGTTTTACTTGCATTACCGAGCTCACTCCTTGAAAGTCACTACTTACTTGGGGCCGGATACCAGAACTTTAGTACCACCCGAAAAGAACCCGGTTGCGACCCATTGTGACCGTAACATCAGGACTAATGCATTGAAACGTGTTAGCACATGTACATAGAAAGTGAATCAGCACATTGTTCTTATAAAGGGAGATAGCATTTGTTCTTAGAACGTGAGTCAGTCCATGTGTTTAGAAAGTTAGTCAGCACATGTGACTAGAAAGTGAGTCAGCACATGTGCTTAGTCATCATATGTGTTTAGAATAGGTGTTAGTACACGTAATTTAAGATGGATTCAGCAGCTGTGCTAAGGAAAATGTCAGCACATGTGTTTAAAAAGGGAGTCGTGACAAGTGTTTAGAAAAGGAATATGCACTTTAGAAAGGGAATATGCACTTTAGAAAGGGAATATGCACATAAGTTTAGAAAAGGAGTCAGCACATGTGCTTACGAAAAAAAGTGTCTGCACATGTGTTTTGAAAAGGTGTCAGCATATGTGTTTAAAAAGGGAGTCATCACATGGGTTTAGAATGGGATTCATCAGATGTGTTTTGAAAGGGAGTCAGCACATGTGCTTAGAAAGAGAATCAGCACATGTGTTTAGAACGGGAGTCAGCATAATTTTATTATAGTCAGCACGCGTGTTTAGAAAGGGAATTAGCATAAGTGTTTAAGAAGCGAGTCAGCAAATGTGTTGTGAAATGAAGTAAAGACATGTGATGAGAAAAGTAGTCAGCACATGTGCTTAGAAAAGGAATCAGCATATGTGCTTATAAAGGGAGTCAGTACATGTGCTTAGAAAAGGAATCAGCATATGTGCTTATAAAGGGAGTCAGTACACGTGCTTATAACGGGAGTCAGCACCTGTGCTTAGAAAGGGAGTCAGCACCTGTGCTTGGAAAGGGAGTCAGCACCTGTGCTTAGAAAGGGAGTCAGCACCTGTGCTTAGAAAGGGAGTCAGCACCTGTGCTTAGAAAGGGAGTCAGCACCTGTGCTTAGAAAGGGAGTCGGCACCTGTGCTTAGAAAGGGAGTCGGCACCTGTGCTTAGAAAGGGAGTCGGCACCTGTGCTTAGAAAGGGAGTCGGCACCTGTGCTTAGAAAGGGAGTCGGCACCTGTGCTTAGAAAGGGAGTCGGCACCTGTGCTTAGAAAGGGAGTCGGCACCTGTGCTTAGAAAGGGGAGTCGGCACCTGTGCTTAGAAAGGGAGTCGGCACCTGTGCTTAGAAAGGGAGTCGGCACCTGTGCTTAGAAAGGGAGTCGGCACCTGTGCTTAGAAAGGGAGTCGGCACCTGTGCTTAGAAAGGGAGTCGGCACCTGTGCTTAGAAAGGGAGTCGGCACCTGTGCTTAGAAAGGGAGTCGGCACCTGTGCTTAGAAAGGGAGTCGGCACCTGTGCTTAGAAAGGGAGTCGGCACCTGTGCTTAGAAAGGGAGTCGGCACCTGTGCTTAGAAAGGGAGTCGGCACCTGTGCTTAGAAAGGGAGTCGGCACCTGTGCTTAGAAAGGGAGTCGGCACCTGTGCTTAGAAAGGGAGTCGGCACCTGTGCTTAGAAAGGGAGTCGGCACCTGTGCTTAGAAAGGGAGTCGGCACCTGTGCTTAGAAAGGGAGTCGGCACCTGTGCTTAGAAAGGGAGTCGGCACCTGTGCTTAGAAAGGGAGTCGGCACCTGTGCTTAGAAAGGGAGTCGGCACCTGTGCTTAGAAAGGGAGTCGGCACCTGTGCTTAGAAAGGGAGTCGGCACCTGTGCTTAGAAAGGGAGTCGGCACCTGTGCTTAGAAAGGGAGTCGGCACCTGTGCTTAGAAAGGGAGTCGGCACCTGTGCTTAGAAAGGGAGTCGGCACCTGTGCTTAGAAAGGGAGTCGGCACCTGTGCTTAGAAAGGGAGTCGGCACCTGTGCTTAGAAAGGGAGTCGGCACCTGTGCTTAGAAAGGGAGTCGGCACCTGTGCTTAGAAAGGGAGTCGGCACCTGTGCTTAGAAAGGGAGTCGGCACCTGTGCTTAGAAAGGGAGTCGGCACCTGTGCTTAGAAAGGGAGTCGGCACCTGTGCTTAGAAAGGGAGTCGGCACCTGTGCTTAGAAAGGGAGTCGGCACCTGTGCTTAGAAAGGGAGTCGGCACCTGTGCTTAGAAAGGGAGTCGGCACCTGTGCTTAGAAAGGGAGTCGGCACCTGTGCTTAGAAAGGGAGTCGGCACCTGTGCTTAGAAAGGGAGTCGGCACCTGTGCCTAGAAAGGGAGTCGGCACCTGTGCCTAGAAAGGGAGTCGGCACCTGTGCCTAGAAAGGGAGTCGGCACCTGTGCCTAGAAAGGGAGTCGGCACCTGTGCCTAGAAAGGGAGTCGGCACCTGTGCCTAGAAAGGGAGTCGGCACCTGTGCCTAGAAAGGGAGTCGGCACCTGTGCCTAGAAAGGGAGTCGGCACCTGTGCCTAGAAAGGGAGTCAGCATATGTTTAGAAAGGGATTCAGCATATGTGTTTTTAGAAATGGAGTCAGCACATGTGTTTATAATGAGAGTCAGCTTATGTATTTAGAAGAGAGATCAATGTATGTGTTTATGAAAGGAGTCAGCACAAATGTTTATAAAATAAGTCAGCATATGTGTATTGACAGGGAGTCAGCATATGTTTTTAGAAACGGGGTTAGCACATGGGTGTTGAATGGGAGTCAGCACATGTGCTTGAAAAAGGATTCAGCCAGTGTCCTTAGAAAGGGAGACACCCAACGTGCTTAGAAAAGATGTGAGCACAAGTGTTTAGAAAGAAAGTCAGCACATGTGTTTGGAAATGGAGTCAGCACATGTGTTTAGAAAGGGAGTCAGCACATGTATGTAGAAAAGGAGTCAGGACATATGCTGTTGGAAATTTCCAACACTTGATTACTAACTTTTAGTACCTTTAAGAAGCTATTCTTGTACTGTGTAATATAATTTGCTAACTCTACTAACAGATCGCTTAGTAATATTGAGTTTAATTTATTAAGGTTTAATATTGTCTCATTTCCCATAAATTCTAGTAAGGTGTTGCATCAGCCCACACGACTAAAGGGGAAATATTTACATTCACGAGAATTGTATTAAGTTCTCCTTATTTCACATTCTTTAATGTGAATTATCATTTAATAATCCTTTTGTCACGAATATAATCAGTGAATTAAGGCTGATAAGATTTTTATATTCGATTCAACAATATAGTTTATTTCTTGATAATAATTCAAACTGTTACGAAATGTAATTCCAGCGCAATCACAAGTGACTAAATTTCTATCCAGCACACTCTTCTATCGAACCGCGTTCATTTAATTATTACGAAACGAGAATTTATATATTATCAAATAAGACAAATTTAATCTCTATAGTTTCTGATAAACCTTAGTTCCATTAACTCGGAAAATTATATTAATCATAAAAAAATATTTAGAGCGTCTTAACACGACTGCGCATGCGGGATGAACACGAAGAAGGAGACTTGGCAGGCGACGCCATGATCAGGGAGAGTGTCAGAAAGCTGAGAGTATCATCGTCTTAATATAGAGCCATCCGTGCATCTACGGACGCCATCAAGACGCAACAGCTTCATTATATCACAGACACCGCGTCCGGCTAACTAGTTAGTCCCTACTCTATTTTTGTGGACAAATTCAATCAGTTACTTAGGACAGTTAGTAGTTATGATGCATAACCTTTATCTGCCCACAATAATTTCTATGAATACGTGAGGAACTATATATTCTCAAATTTATTTTAAATGTGAATCGTCCTTCATCTGGAGTACAAGCGCAAGCGAGACGATAACTTCCACGATGAACACGTGTTCCCAGAGTAGCCTGATAAAACGAGTTTCATGGCGACGAGTTTACGAGTTTACGGAGACGTATACTACTATTTCTTCTCCCGTAGTAGTATTTATTGATTTATTAATATCATATACCTGTTTATTAAATATATATATGATTCATGAATTAATGCACATAGCATCTTATTATTTTATTATTTGAAATGCTTTAACTTCTATTTACCAATTAACCCCCCCCCCCCGCAATGTGTGTGGAGGGATTTGGCTCTATAGTTTACAGTAACTATAGTTCATATATTATACATTAATATATTTAATTTACACTTTATATAAGAGTTCCATAGGTACTGGTTCTCTAATATATTTTAATTTCATTAGAATTGTCCTTCGAATTATATATTTGATTATTAGCATTATTTTGGAGCCAGAATATCCCACACATTATTTTGGTCCTTATCGAACCGGATAAACCAGAATCAGTATTAAAATCTATACCAGTTCTCAGCGCATCCTTTTTGGGTTCTTTGAACCGAGATAGTCTAGAGAGCTAGTTATTTATTAATATTATTTATTAGTTAGTTATTAATGACTCAGAATTTATTATAAACACTGATTATAGTATACTGTTAATTATCTGTATTATCAGGTACAAGGATATATATATATATATATATATATATATATATATATATATATATATATATATATATATATATATATAATATACATATCGATGCCAACACAGAAGACAATGTCCAACATAACAGGCCAATTACACTGGATTAATCTTTGTGTTTAGATAGGAGATGCCTCGTATGGGCCAATAAGCCTTCTGCAGCCCCTATGTTTATCCCTTATGTATCCCCCCATGTTTTCACCTTCATTGTATTATCACCTGACCTAATGCGGGTATAAAATCAACTAGTATTGTAAGATCTATTCACTTGAGAATGAACCATGGAGGTTCGAAACGTCGTGCAAATTATACAAATAAGTGTAATACACTCTATAGTAAATCACTTCTTTTCTTCACCTTAAAAGTACGAAAATGAGTTTTGGAGAACTCCTATTTCAATTAAGCCCTGATGCTAAGAAAATAGTTAGAGGGATAGAAGCCCTAAACCAGAAAATAATAAATACAGAATATGCGGTCATATTCAATGAAACATAATATATATATATATATATAAACTTTTTAGACACTCAACCCACCAGGGGACTCGAACACTGGCCAACAAGGTGGCAGTTGCACGCTGTATCCACTACACCATACTTCAAAGCCATAAAGAGAAGTAGGAATTCTGGGGTATTTAACCAACCAGGGCCCAGATTCACGAAAGCACTTACGCAAGCACTTACGAACGTGTACATCTTTCCTCAATCTTTGACGGCTTTGGTTACATTTATTAAACAGTTTACAAGCATGAAAACTTCCCATTCAACTGTTGTTATTGTTATAAACAGCCTCCTGGTGCTTCCGAGCTCATTAACTGTTTAATGATTGGAAACAAAGCCATCAAAGATTGAGAAAAGATGTACAGGTTCGTAAATGTTTGCGTAAGTGCTTTCGTGAATGTGGCTCCAGAACTCCAATCCTCTCCAGGCAATGAGATAGTGTGGGCTACTTTAGTAGTACCTAGTAGCGTTCTGGCTACTAGGTACGACATATAGGTAATATATACCTATTAATTTTAAACCTATTTATTGGTTTATTTTATATGTTGTACCTAGTAGCCAGAACACACTTCTCGGCCTACTATGCAAAACCTGATTTGCCTAATAGGCCGAGTGATTTTCTTTATTCTCAATAATTTTTTTCCTATTGGCTTATTTTAAATATTATTTTTATATTATAATAAGAACATAAATTATGGATATAGTTATGTTACTTTAGGATAGGTTAAAATAGGTTCGGTTAGGTTAGGTAGGGTTGGTTAGGTAAGGTCATATATCTACGTTAGTTTTAACTAAAATTAAAAAAAAAATAGCTCATACATAATTAAATGAATAGCTTTATCATTTCATAAGAAAAAATGAGAAAAATATTGAAATTCTGGAAAACTTGGCATATTACGCAAATCGGGCCTTACATAGTAGGCCAAGAACTGTGTTCTGGCTACTAGGTATGATTATATATATATATATATATATATATATATATATATATATATATATATATATATATATATATATATATATATATATATATTGTGACAAAAATCTCTTTCAAGAGAGATTGAGCCTGCTCTTCCCTACACA